>JAJODA010000316.1:0-111049 GCA_021730345.1 Fusarium cicatricum | reverse complement strand
GCCTCTGTCTGGGTGCAGGGAAACTTGAGGCGCAGGTGCTCGGACAAAGCGGCCTGCCATTCCTCTAGTTGGCAGTCGAGCTCCATTGCAGTGCTCAGAATAACTGAAATTGATCGTTTGTTGTTGATGCCGGGTTTCTGGTTAAAGTAGGAAGCTTGGATTGGCTGCAACACGGAATCGGAGAGCTTCAAGACCTCAATGAAGAATGAAATTCGAGATGGAACATCCGAAGGCTGGACTCCTTGCGAGTTGTGAAGATAAGACTCGATGTATTCGTCGTCGACCTCTTGTGGCAGTGCTCCAAATATCGGGCCCATCTGGCTTCCGGGGGAGTTTTGCATCCTTAAAGGTCAGTCTTGAGTCACAGCTACACTATAGTCAAGTGGCTCACCTTAAAAGTAGCGCGCAAGCGCACCACGTCCTCCGACGCTCTTCGCGCTCAGCCTGCGTCTTTCCTGGAAGGTCGACATGGAGCATCAAGCCTTCCGCCAGTCGATGCGCCATGCCCGTCAACATCCAACACTCCTGAGCCATGCCCATTTTCCGCAAGAACCGCACATGAATGACTAAAGCCTGAACGACCGGAAGGGATGCCACAGATAAGAGATCAATAAGAAGAAGCGTCCTCGCCTGCTGGTGATACTCGTAGGCGTTTGAAGTCTGCGTTGCGGTCGCCTCCGAGGGCGTTGACTTGGCGAGTTGGCCGATGGCGAGCATACCGAGGAGGAGGGAATAGGTCGATGCGAGTTCGGTCGCTTCTTCGAGAGGGATATCACGACGGTAGCGTGAATTGGCTACGGCGATGAGGCGGTGATAGCTCTGAAAGAAGGACGGACGGTGAACTAGGGGTAAGGTGATCCAGTCGATCTCAAAGTACTCGGCTAACAGCTCGTCCATAAGGTCCGTGGGCGGCAGGGAGATCTTCTCGAGCATAAGAGCCGCCTTGACATTCGAAGAGTAAGAACCAAAAGACGAGGCCCTGACGGGTGAGACATCCTCAAGGTCGTCGGTGAGTGGAGGACTGGCGCCCATTGGAGGGTGAGGATGGGGATAATGGGCACTGGCTTCGCTGGCCATGGGCAAAGAACCGGCTCTGGAAGGGAAGCCGGGAAGAGGATAGCTGGCATCGGCATGTATAGGCGGGAGAAGATGATCCAGAGGCTTGGGAGGTCGTGTTAGTTGATCGGATATGACACTGGGAGAGCTGGATTGCTTCCTCCAGGCGTCATCATGCGCGGGCGTGGTTGCGGCATAGGCATCACGACCACGAGCGATGAGTTCCTACAAGAGTCATGAGCAACAATGCACAACGCATCGACTTATACCGCTCGTTCATAAACTCACCAGCTGCTTTTCCTTTTCCTCAAGTTCCTGGACTCGCTTCTGCAGCGCGCGGATATAACTTTGGGGAATAAGTCAGTCTCGGCCATGATCCGATAATCAACTCCCCGAAGCTGGACTCACCTCCGCGAGGAAGCGATAGAGCCCTCATGCTCAATCTCGGGATACACACACTGATCGATAGTGAGGCCACGCCTACGACACGAGTCGCAGCAAGGACGAGCACCATCGCAGCGGATCTTGCGATCGCGACACTCTCGACAAGCCAGCGACCTCGCTTTACAAGGCCGGCCCGTCGCCGAACGCCGCGACGCAGCCGCCGAGGATCCGGCTGCGCTGTTTGGCTTGGAGCTGCTGGTCCTGGTCATGTCGTGGTCGTTGTCGATGATGCTGCTGGGAGGATCATGTAACGGACCGTCGGGTTGAGCGGAGGGGCAGGATACTCTTTTTTGATTAACCCAAGAGAACGAGACAAGGTGATGGTGTCGCGTCCTAGGATTGGAATCTTCAAAAGTTTTCCCACCCCTTGACTCGTCATCCGTAGACTGCGGGCAAGTCCGCGGGCATGTTTGGAAGCGGCCGCCGGGGTGGCCATTCTGCGGATGTCGGGGCCGGCGCGTGGGTTAGGTTTTTGTGTTTTCTGGCGACGGATGTCGGACGGGGAGAAAAATGGGGAGACCCGAGGCCGACAGCGTCCAAAAGTGGAAGATGACCACGAGACGATATGATACAAGGTCTCTGTGAGAGATGTGCTGTAAAATCCCTAGACTTGCTTCCTCTGTACTACATGTTCTGCCAATGCTCAACCCCGGATCTGGGGTTCCATTGAATAAAACAGACCCTGACAAGACAAGACGAGGTTCATTTGGTGTTGCTCGCAGTCAGGATGTTATGGGGACAGCGGGCGTCGGTCATCGGCTACAGTCATTGGCGTCTGGATGCATCGGCTCCATCAGGGTCTCGCAACTCCCCGACCTCCCCGATTTCCCCGACAGCCCGACCAGGGAGAGGACATGCCGCGACCAATTACATAAGAAGCATCGAATCGGGTCCCAAGATCAACGTCCAGGGATCAACGCTGGAAATGGCACCATTTAAAACTGCCTGCAGTTAGAAACAGCTGTTCAATAATACCGTAGATAGTATGTAGATATTCCCTTGACATTCCGTTACTTGTGAGCTACACAACCTTGACTCTACTGTTTGCCTTACATGCAGTCTCATTTCAACTCCCCGTTCCAAAGCACCCCAATGAAACTCCATTCCTCCCCACGACCAATCAATCCCAGCCAAGGACATGCCTCATACCATGTACGAGGAGTCACGCTATTCCCGGCCCGTCGCCCGGCTCTCCTCTCCGACTTCCGCAGCTAATCAAGGCTAACTTTGCAGTCCGGTTGCTCATGCGACTTTCCGAGCTCCCCGTGACCAGCGCCATGCAAAATTGCAATCTCCCCGGAACCAGCAGCACGTCAACTAAGCGGCTTGCATGGCCTAAAAGCGGCCCGCGGCCGGCCCTCGGGGTTTGATCTGCTCACTAACGATACTTGTCGACTACGGAGATATTGAAATATGGCAACAAGATATATTCTTCATACCTAATATAACTAAACTTAACTACCTATTCGGGAACAATCATTCAACTGGAAACCATTGGCTCGCCAGCTCTTGTATTGGTCGTGGAAAATGATCTGCATCAACCTTTGCACTCTCCCTCTTCTGAAATACCTCGTAGAACTGCCCAAGGTTGGGCAATTCCTTGACCAAGTCAAGGCTGTATAGATCCTTTGCAAAATGCAAAAGCGAGTACAAGACGCAATCTGCAACGTGAACCTGTCGCCCATCCTCCAGGGTATCGCCCTCGTAGTACTCGTTCAAAAGCTTGAGGCTCTTATCGCAGTACTCAAGAGTCAGTTTCGCCGCAAGTGCGTTCGTAGTCTCCATCGGAGAAAACAAAACGGTGCCCTTGTGACAAGCAAAACCAAAATGAATGTTTGCTTCATCTGCTAGACACAACATGTCCCGAATTCGTGCCTTTTGCTCCGGAGTTTCTCCACGCATACTGGCTTTTGCGCTCTTGGCTAGCTCCAGTTGCCAGTCCTGCGTAGGGTCGGGATGCTCGCAGATGTCTTCGAAGTAGTCGAGAATGGCAATGGACTGTTTGATGAATGCGCCATCCGGCAGTCTCAGCATGGGGACTGTACCGGTAGGTTTGCCTTCTGGATCGGCCATTCCTTGCTGGGTGATGATGACGGGCGTAATCTTGATCTGGGGTGAAGACAAGAGGCCTTTTTCGGCGAGGTAGAGTAGAATGCGACGAGGGTAAACTCCCCAGGCCAGCACAAAAAGTTCAAGAGGAGGGCTCATGTTGATTTCGGTTGTTGGTGTTGTCGATTTATGATTTATGAGGATGTTGTTGGTTACTCTCATGTGGATGAGCCGTCCCCTTTTATATCTTTTGGCCTTTGAACTTTTGGATTGTATCGGCTACTTCTTAAATAAGCAGGTCCTCGAGGCTGACGCCAGCCACCCGAGAAGGACGGGATGTTAGTCGTGAAAGTCTCCTTTAGCGCTTCGGGGACATTCACATAATACCCCGATCTAAGAATTCTCGGGGATCACCCCAATTACAGACAACGATTGATTCTAAGACCCCGGGATTGGAACCTGGCTTACAAACCGGCCAAAGTACTAGCAAAGTCTCCGGCTCTATAGACTATGCTCCCGCATGCATTCATACTATAGCAACGGATATCCTGCTATCTATGTCGGATATGATAGAAGACTCAATGACTAGTAGATTTCTTTTTCTATCGCCTTCACAGTACATACATGAGTTCCGATTTTTCCTCTGTAACTGCTTTCTTAATTCCTGCAATACCTTCCGCTCGCCGAGCATGTGCACTGTAATTTGGGAATTCAGTCTCCGTGTTAAATCCAATTTGCTTTCCCCATCTTGAGTAAATGTAGAGATAAAAGTCCGCAGCGGTCAAAGACTCCCCGACCGCAAATGTCTTGTCCTTTAAGCGGCCATCGATGAGATCAAAGCACTTCCGAACATGCGCTTTCCCCTTTGCTCGGATGTTGTCAAACTCGTCGGTGTTGTCGCAGAAACGTCCGGGACGGAACAACATGCCAAAGCCGCTGCCGTGGAGATTGCCAGAGAGAAAGTTGAGCCACTCAGCTACTCTGGCTCGGTCGAGGCCATTCTGACCGAAAAGCTCCGCCTCGGGGACAAGGGACGATATGTATGTGAGGACGGCTGGCACTTCTGTGGGGATTTCGCCGTCGATGTCAAGGGCAGGGACGTTTCCTAGGGGGTGGATTTTCAGGTATTCGGCATGCGAGATGGTGCCGTCAGCTGATTCGACTCCCTCTGGGCCAAATTTCATAGGAATAGTCTTGAATGGGATTCCAAGGTGTAGGAGCACGGCATGCGGAACAAACGCGCAAGAGCCGTTGACTTGATATAAAGTGAGCGTGGGAAACATGACTTTGTAACTTGTGGTCAACAGAAGATGAATGGTGCGACGATAAGAGCGCAATTGAGGTTCGACATTTAACTCTCGTCAAGTGTCTCTCTCTAAGAGTTCGCATGCATTGCAGCATTAGTAATTAGTAATGCTTGCTTGTACGCAACATTCATGGTACGATGGCCAACCACCTCCTAGTAGACGTCAACGGCACTATCCATACCGGTTATCCCACATGGCTGTGGCGCTGACCGACCACTTTCATCTCACGCAAATATCGTCGGCCGAACGGGGATTATAAGCAAAGAAATCGAGCAATTTATCTGAGCAATAATGTGTTCGGGCTCTGGCCTCGTTCATCGTCTTACTTACCCGATTCGACTTTGTTCAACTCGGAAAACCTAGTCACGAAGCCTGGTTTATGTTAACTGCCTTGAACCGTGTCATTGAGTTTGTTCTAATAGCTGAATGGTGAGTGCCAATTAGGGTTCTGTTAGAAGTCAATACTTACTCAGAGACGTTCAGCACAAGGTGTTCCAGGCTCCTTCAGAGTCCTCCTTGATATAAGGGGGAATTGATCTCGAATAAGGTGTTGATATGAAAATCTCTCGATAGCCAAAGTATGTACTTTGAAATCTCATGGTGAGCTTGCGTGCTTCCTTTTATGACACCATTGTTGGAATCGTTCTGTGTAGGATGTCTGTCAAGAATACAGTGGTCTTCCAACAGCTTCACCTGATTATCGGTGTCGAGGTCCCAGTCTCTGAAGAAGGCAATTTCACGCTCGCTGGCCAACAAAGCAAGCTCGTTTAGCTGTTGAGGGGTGAGTTGTGACAGCTTGATATTCTCCGATACTAATCCAATGGGTTCTGTAAGATCCGTCTTGTCACTAAGAATAGAGCTTTCTTTTCTGGGTCGGCAAAGTTACTCTGTTGAGGGGTGGAGCTATCTCCTCATGAGACTGTCCTGGTGGATTCCATGTTTTAATCTTGGGCTTGAAGTGAGCATATAGGGCAGTGGAAAATATAGAGTAAGGCGAGACGTACCTACGAGCTTCGAGGTGAGTCATTATCCTCATTCAGCCGGCGTTGAATAGTGAAAGCTTGAACGGGTTCATTTCGGGAGAAAAAGAAAAAGAAAAAGAAATCAGTTGTAAAAATGCGCCCCAATGATAAACTATTATCTGCATGAGATCCCATGTATTGGCAGGATCATGATAGCCAGTGCTGGCTCGCACTACCTTGCAATGTAGCCATGCATGCTGCAAGCCTACTGTATGAGTCATATCACTACAGTTGTATGAGTATATAAGTTCATGACTCTCCGAACGACACAAGCCCTTCTTCAGTGTCATGTGCTCATCACTCGTCATGAAGTATTCTGTGCGTTCCAAGTCAGGTGCTGTTAAGTATTTGCCGCCGATCAGGTCAGTAAGGGGTCAAGGGCCACGGAAATGTGAACCCTACCTTTCCAGGAGAAGCGGACGAAGAATACAGCATAGAAGATCTAGACTGGGCAAATGTTATTGGCTTAAAAGGAGCTTTCGTAATAAGATCTTTCTACACCCATGGTTTTCCACAAAGGACACATATTTATTGTCAAGGCTTCTTTCCTATTATCGTTTATGCAATACAGTAGAGGCTCATCGGGAGGATTCAACCACGTTTTAAACCAAATCGGGCGTTTTTTCGAAACCTCAATATCAAGACACAAAGGACATCTGTTGATAAATAATGTCATGTTCTCGGTTCCAGCCGTAAAAACTAATAGCACTCAAACAGTTATAAGACAGACCAGACGATAACGAATAGCAGAGTTCCTTTACTAAGATTCCAACCTATATTTGCGAATGACACGTCGCAGGGAGTTTATGGGGCGTGTATTATTGCAGCTACTCCCCTTTTTACAGGGTAAAACACGATAGTTCATCTGTCTAGAACTTGCAAAGACATGAGAGGCCATACGATAGTAAATAATACAAAGCAGCGAATTTGTTTCTATTGCATGATACGTACTCTCTTGGCGACTGTTGAACTCTAGTCTATATGAATCTCTATGAAAACAAAAGAACATCCATCTCCCCTACGGAATCACTATCAATCAACTCATCCCCCTACCACTTGTGCGAGTTGTGTCTAGCATGCCGAAGGATGTGCTCAGTAGAACGGAGGGTCTTGGTAGAACGAGAGGTGCGGTACCAGTTCGCCTCGGGATCTCCCAGGCATTCACCGACCGTAACAGCTAAAATCATGTAAGAATCAAACAGCGAAATGGAGGTCATCTCGACTTACCCCGTAGTTTGCTTTGGAGAATGACATCGATCACCAAGGGGACCAGTTTCTCCACCGTATTCTGGTGGACATCGTGCATGAGAGTAATAGAAGCGCCGTTTTGCAGACCGGTCTTGAACAGCTCCAAAGCCTGGTTCACAGTCTCAGGTTTGTTGAACTGCCAGTCCAGAGTGTCGATATCGGCATGGATGACCTTGTATCCGAGCTGGCCAAGAACACGCAGAGTTGAGTTGTTGAAGCTGAAGTAGGGCGGTCGCATGTAAACAGGGTATTTGCCAATAATGTCGACGAAAGCGTCCTCGAGCTTTATCATGTCTGCTGTGATGGCTGTGTCATTCAGGGTCGCCATGTCAGGGTGGCTGTAGCTAAGAGGGTGTCAACGTGAAATCCGGCATAGCTTAGGTGGACTCAACATACGTATGAGAAGCCAATTGATGCCCATCATTGACCATACGACGAACCGTAGAAGCATAGTCCTTAATGTTTCCCCAGTTGTTGCCATTCAGGAAGAAAGTCGCCGGGATGCCAGCATCGGCGAGTTGGTCAAGGAGGGCCTCGGTGTACTTGAAAGGGCCATCGTCAAATGTGAGTGCAACCACGTCGTCCGTAGTGCAGCTTTTAATGGAAACGCCCACGGGGATTAGGCCAGCTACGAGCTGGCAGCCTGCCAAGGTAGCGAGGAGTAAAGAACGGATAGACATATTAGAATGCAAGTAACGAGACTAAAAGAATGAATAGGGTGTACAACAAATCAATGCCAGAAACACATTGCGGGCGGCCATGATCTATATAGTTCTCATACCCATAGAATTTCGCTCATGGACATTGTATTGCCCAATGCCCAATGGTGTGGTTGGGACTCCCCAGCCCTGGACCATGAATCTTCCAGCCTTGGTATACGTCGATACGAGTCCTTGATCCAGTTTTCAAGGGGCTGGGTAACTAAATAAAGTTTATGTTATCTCACCGGGCGGCTCGGAGTCGCGGAGGTTTGGTGTTGTGGTTTCGACTAATGCACAACGTTGAGCACCGGTGGCTTGGCAAAATCTGCAAGTTGAGCTTAATCCACATTGGGCTTGAAGGTTCCTGAACATCTGGGGCTCAAGGTTTCATCACCAAAACTCTCATCTATCGTCATTGGCCAGTGTCGAGCTCCCGACCTACACTTGCGTCAGGCACGGGGTTTATCAGAGGCCCGAGACTTGCGTCTGCGCCAGCCTCCAGAGGGTTTGATGTTCAGACACGGACCAGAAACATGGGTATTAAAAGTATGTGACTGATTGCTATGTAAGCCATCGAGTATGGAGAAAGCGATGATCACAGTCCCTGTTGAATTGTAACTGCCGTCAAGGCCATCAAGTGGGTGAAAGTACCGTCAAACTCAACAAAGTCATGATCAGTAGCGGTCCCAGTTAAATAGGTAATCTCTGCCAGTAGGCATCAGGAATTAGCGTGTAGGTGATAAAATAGATATTACGTAGTTGGCATAATCCTGATAGATATTTTGGTCAACGCCTCTCCCGTCTTTTCTGTCACATACCGACGCTAAGGATCAAGAGTTTGCTGAGTTTTTACGGTAAACACCTCCAGTATTCACATAGAGTTTTAGTGGAGTCACCGGCAGTGTTTTCTTCCACCCACTTGGCCATCCATCCCGAGACACGGGCCAACGATGAGCCTGCCGTGTTTCGAACGAGACTAGTGCTGTTGGAGATAAAAGGGCTCACTGGGGTTCGACATGGGCAAGTCAGAGATAAATCGTGCAGGGGTTATTGATATGCATTAGTAATTAACTACGGCCATGCCGCCACCAGATGCGTCTATCTCTCTCCAGATTGCGATCCACATTCAATGGAAGTGAAACTAGGATTCTAGAAGAACGGCGGGGCCGTTAGCTGTCACCCATCAGCCTGCCAAGGAGAGCGGAAAGAAGCACTTGACTCGGCTAGCTTGGGTAGAATGAAGGGAGCTGGTTGAGCAGTCAAGCTCATCCACATATACCTAAGTATGCATATGTGATCCTTGTTAGTTATGAGCTCATCAACAAGCTCCAGTGAACAGATGTAACAGGCATGTTTGTTACTCTTCATGAATCACCCGCTACTCTCGTCGGGTACCTATGGTAAGATCTAAGTAGACATACCAGATACTGGGACATAGCCCGCCATGACCCATCAAGGTCTATTAAATTCTTACTCAACCAAGTACCGTAAAAAAAGAAAGATGATATCTCTGACAGTGTGGGTATGAAGAACTGCAAGCTAACGGCCATCGTTCGAGCGGCTAGATACATTATGGCTCGTTGCCGGCGTGTGTACGTGTACGCTTTCATGAAAGCCTACAAGACCGAAGCCCTTGACTGCTGAACTCGTATGGCTATGACATGCTCTGCAATACGACGAGCGCCCCATGTAGAGAATGAAAGAGTATCCGACGATCACAATTTGTCCAGTGCTTGTGTCAACGGTGTCTGGTCGTCAAATCTCGGTCATCAATTAAGCAACTGGTAATTAAAATGGTAGGCCGGGTAGGATATGTACGTAAATCCTTCATACATGACTGAGAAGGAGAATCATCGCCTTTTGACGCCCCCAAGATGCCAGGGAATTCCCGCGCGAGATCCCATCCCCAAGGCCAGCCATGCATCCGACCAGCTGAGGAAAGAGTGGCTCATAGAAAGAAAGGAAGAGAGGGTATCAGTCGGAAAAGACACACGAAGAAGAAAAACACATCAGCACCAAACTTCTAACTGCTGTGGGCGTAGGATGGGCTGGTAGCAATAGACACGCTCATAGATCTTCATCATCCCAATTACCCTCCACTTCTATCGTCGTACCCAACGCCTCCCTGCCCTGGCGAATCATGTCTTGCAGCTGCTTGTTAAACGCAGATATCCGCACGTCCGTATCCCGCTCCTCCATCTTGCGACGCTGAGCAAGATGCTTGGCTTCAGGGTCGAGCCGCGGGCTGGCGTGGACCGAAGCACGCCCCGACGCGGTGGAGGCGTTGCTGTGTGAGCGGCGATGCCCCACGCCGGACATACCGGACATGCCGGGTGTCGGAGACGGTACGACGGAGTTTCGGCGTCGGGAGGGCTGCGGGATCTTGCTGGGAGAAGGAGAGCGTGGCGAGGCGAAGGAAGCGGTGGACGCTGGGAGCGGAGATGGAAGCGGTGGTGAGGGAGCGTGGGAGAGACGGGTGGATGGACGGCTAGCGGGTCGTCGCTGGCTAGAAGTGGAAGTCGAGGAGAAACGAGAAGCCGGTGTGCTGATGCGACGACCAGTAGTCATCGATGGGCCCGAATTTCGCGATCGAGGGGATGGACGGTAGGAGGAACGTCGCTGCGGAGGGGTAGGCCTGGGCTCAGGCGGCTTCTCGTCGTCCACCAAGACCCAATTCCTGCCCAGCTCGTCACGTTGGTCAGTATGTCTGCGTTTTGGGGCCGGTGCCGTCGGGGTGGAGGCTCCGCTGTTGATGTGCTCCGAGGGGTACTCGGGCTGTTGGCTAAAGTAATCGCCTTGTGAGGGGAAGTGGCCTGGTATGTGGTGGTTGTCGGCCACTTTCTCGTCGACCGGCGATAGCTCCTCTAGCCTGCCAGAAGTCACTGAAAATGTTCTACCGCCACCGGCTTGGAATCCTCGAAATGCGCCGAGCCTGCAAAACTCCCACACGCGACCGACGACGCCGCCAAGTGTAGAGAATGCGAAGCTACCCCAGCCCTGTAAAGGCGTTGGCTGAGGGGGAAAGTTGAAGAGGGACGTGGGACCGGTATTGTTTCGATCGATATCGTCGTGAGCTCGTTTTGAACCTAGAGCTCGTCTATAATCCGAGTCGGAATACATGCTCTCGCCGAGGATGCCGCTTTCAAAGGGGCCGCCATTGGGAGTATCAAGCTGGCCGGCGAGCTGGTAGCACCGGCCGTCATGCCTCGTTTGCGCGACCGGCGTGCCGAAGAAGCCGTTTCTATCGAGGTCATCATCCATGCGAAGATCCTTCGATCGCGACATATCCTGACGCTGTCGCTTGCGCTTCGCCGCGTGGGCATCGTGTGTAGCTGTCCTCCGCGGGGCAGCATATCCGTAACTCGCGCTTGAGCTTGGTGACATGGGCGGGCGGAAGAGGCCAGGATGGACGCCCTCTCCGTGAAATGCGCCGGGCATGTGGAAATGCGAAGGAACTGTCATTGTGTGTTCTCTAGATGGAAGGGTTTCGAAAAGCGGGCGTCGTGCGCTCGCGCGCAAGGATTGAAGCTCTAGTTGTTATCCGAGGGGAGAGAAGCCTGCGAGAGAATGAACCAAGCTCAGCAGCAGCCAAGACACATGTCAGGAGTACGGATTTGAGTGGATCTGGGGTAAACCGGAGCCGTAGTGTCGAATCGGTAGTCGATATTGATGTATTTGATAGCTTGATGGGTGAAACGGCAAATGCTAAGTGTTGGAGGTCGTCTCGTGACGGGGCGTGTTTGAGGTCTTGTGCCTTGTCCGTGTGCGAGCCAGTGTTGATGGAGAAGAGGGGGAGAAAATGGTCGCCTCTTTTGCTGCCTGAATGCAAGCGCCAACTCAAACGAAGGTTTGGAGAAAAGCGTGATGATCGCTGATTGATGACAGATAGAAGAAGCGCGCCTTGAAACCGAGGCCTCGTCTCTCGCTCTCTGCCCTGTCTGTCGTTTGCCGCAGTCTGGTGACGTCCGGCGCCAAATGTTTTGTTTGGCTGTGCTGAGGTGAGGATCTGGTTGGGGGGCCAGCGTCGTTGCTGTTGAATGATTGGTGCACTTCTAGAGCCGATTGATTAATTGATTGCCCTGGAGCTGCAGGTTTCAAGCTGCAAGTGAGAGGGGAGGATGCAAGGTAAGAGGAGGAATCCCAGTAATGACCCGAAGGTTAGGGATAACATATAAAAAAAGAATAACGAGGCTGGAGAGGCGAGCTATTAGAGCTGTGAGCTGTCCCCGACCGACTCTTTGCCTCTTCCTCACCGCTGCTGCCAATAGTGCACGGCTAACAAAAGCTCCTCCTCTCTTAGCGAGTGTAGCTCCAGCTTTGTCCTCTGGTTGGGGATGATGGCCCACTCAAGATCGGCAGGGTTCAGCTGGAGCAAAGAGGAACAAGACAAAGGGGCACGAGGGGCTGGGGATTTCCCTTGGTGATTTGTGTGGTTTATTTTCCCTTTAATTATCTACTGTTGTTGTCCTGGGCGATCGACGCCGGCATGGAGGAGGGGTTTAATTTGAACCTGAAATAACCAAGATTAGATAAGCTGCATCATGTCCTCCACCAACTTCATAAGTAATTCACTAGGAGTCGAGACCATGATGATTTAAAGTTCATCGTCATTGCTTGCTTGCTTCCTAGACCCCGTGTCCCTCGTACCAGAGAGCCCATCCGATCGCTCTCCCTCAATCTAAAGACGCCATCCCCTGAATGCAAAGGCCGTTGGTATCATCCGAGTTCCCGCTGGTCCTCATGTGTAGAAAAGAAACTTGGGGACTGAATCCCCAGATACTCAATCGCGAGAGTAGTAATCGTCCTGCTGGCCTTTTCGCTCCGGCCCGACGCCTCCGTTGACGCCCTGCTCACCGTGGACGTGGTCCTTGCCCGCCCAGAACGCCTCTCGTTCCTTAAGGACCTCCTCGCCCCAAGCCTTCATCTCTGGCAGCGTCATTCGAGTTGCTACATACGCAAACTCGCCCAAGTCCAGCTTGCCCTCGCCGCGCTTCTCGTACTCGACCATTTGCAGGAGGAGCTCCAACTTGTCCACATCGTGCACAAAGTGGCTGTCGAGTGTCTTGGAGTCCTCATACTCTTGCCAGATCGCGCGGATCTGCTCGCCCGTCGTGCCACCCGCCACGTTTGACAGCAGGTTTTTGGTCAGAAAATCCATCGTCTCAGCCTCGCGCCGGCTCTTCTCGGGCTTGGGGACGCCGTCGACGGGGGTGATGTCGCCGACGAGCAGCTCAGCGATGTCGTGGATCAGGCACATCTTCACGCACTTGGGTAGGTCGAGCTTGGGGGCGAGCGCGGGAGGAGCGAACATAGAGATCATGGACATGCGGTACATGTGGTCGGCGATGGATTCTCCTCTATGTGTGCATTGTGTCAGCGGCTTCCGTAGCCAGAATGGAGAGCAAGTAGACTCTACCTTTCGATTCCAAACCGTCGCCAGCCTTCTCTCTTGGTCGTCTTGAGCCGTTCGAGCATGTGGAAGAAGGCCAGCGGTGATGAGGATCCCTCCGTAGGCGCACCGCCAGGAATCTGTTGCACGACTTTGTCCACCGTCCATGGATCGGAGACCTTGATCACAGGGGTGAAGCCCATGTCTATACAAAGGTTAGCTGGTGCTTCAAAGACCAAGATCTAGCGGTGGCTCACTTCCGACTTCCACAAGCCCATCTCGCTGATCCTCCTTTGGCTGCGAGCCCATGTCTGCGGTTCGATATGTCGAGATTGGTAGACGGTTACGATTTGGATATTCCTGGTCGCCGCGGGGTAAAGGCCAAGGTTCGGTTGGGGAAGATCTGTGCTCTGTGCTCTGTGCTCTGTGCTCGTTAAGAAGAAGATAAGGGAAGGTATCGTGACAGAGCAGTCGGCTATGATTGACGCTCAACAGTCGTTTAAAGACGCAAACAGAGGGACACGACAGTGACAAATCGTATGAAACACGTGGGAAAGTTCAATTGAAGGCGGGTGACAGACAGTCTAGACAAACTAGAGAGCGTTTAGTGGGAGTGGAGGAGAGCAAGCGAAGGGAGATTTTGCTGATAGCGCCAGTACCAGTGTGATTGCGACCAATGGTCAGCCACTGATAAACGGCCCCAGGCGTTTGCTGCTTGTTTGCGTCATGCCAAGCAGGGGTCTAACGTGTCAGGGACCTTGAGGCTTGAAACGACATCAACCAAACATACAATAGAAACATGACAGAGGCCAGTTGATAGTCTGCAGTCCCAGGTATCAAACAACATGATTTAAATCTCAGCCGTCTTCCATCATGTACCTTTGTGGCATAGATGTGCTGTCTTTAAACAAGGTAGGGTGAGACGTCCAACTTGTGCTCCAAACTTCAGGGTAACGACGCCGTTTAGGATTACAAGATATTTTAGGACAACTGGACAGCTTATTTAATCCTCAACTTTGTTTAATTAATTATATCATGACATTCACCTTTCACTCCCGCCAGGCCAACAAATCTCTGCTATGTGAACTGAAACTGGTAGATCATAGATGAAATGCTGGCTTCGACACCAGTGTATTTTCTCTCATCCGTTTTGCACTCGATATTCTCGGGTGGCAGCTCAAATTTCCCTCCCAGACTTTTCGTCTCTCATCCGGCACCTTGCCTTTTACAAAGATATCGTTGCTAGCAAAGCCTGGTCCAGCCAGCTCCGTGCCAGACAGAAACGCTCCACGACTCCGAGCTGTCTCTGGGCCCTATTGAGATGCTACCCATTCAAGGGGGACCGAGAAACAGGGGCATCCTCATCTGCAATCGTCGTTGAACACACAAGTCCCCGCGGCACTCGCAGTCGTAGCTCTCCTCGTAATAGCCGACTGAATCGTACAGTGGTTCGGGACTTCGAGAATCGCTCTCTCGTCGGCGATCTTGGGACTCGTTCTGTCATTGACGACCCCGGGGCTCGTACGGTCGATCTGGTCGTCGCGTGTACCGGTCCCGGTCGCCCCGCATGTAGGCCCTCGGGAGTTCCGGTACCGGACCGTTGTCCTTGTCGGCGCTGTCATCTTTCTCTCCCTCTTCTTCGTCAGGCTTTGACTTGCCACCCTTTATACGCTGCTTGATGGCGTTGATGCTTAACCACACGAGGATGGCGAGGCAGATGAAGAGGGCACCACCACAGCCCACCGTGATCCAAAGCCAGGGAATGCCCCTTTTCTGAGCTTTCGCAGGGGCGGGCTCCGAGGTGGTAATAGCGGTGTTGGCGTTGGGAATGCTCATGGATTCGGGGGACCAAGGCATTACAGGTGGTAAGTAGGTCGTGGGAGGCACCGCCTGCGGGACCACCTGAGGAATCACCTGAGGAACCACCTCTTGGGCCATGGCTGTGATCGTAGTGGTGATCACAGAGGTCACGACAACAGGAGCCACTCTCATGATGTTGAGGACTAGGGGCGATGATTCTCAGCCTGTCAATGACGGAGAAGTGTGATGATGTGGGTGAAGTAAAGTGAAGTGAAGCAAGAGAGGATGGAGTCAAAGTGTGATGAAGTTGATAGAGGCTTTGATGATACTCAGTTGAGCTCAAGGTCCGTTGGCGATGAAGCTGTGATGAGTGTGTGAGCCTGATGTCGAAAATGTGATGCCAGGAGGATCTATCTGGAGGGGAGAAGGATGGAATCAGTCTTATATAGATTTTTCATTCAGAGACAGAGAGGGGCTTCTCCGACATTTCGGATATGCCTCGACTCTGTAGACGAGAACATTATCAGATTTTCGGAGGCAGGTCGCTGCATTGCAAGAGTCAAACTGGATCATGCATGTCGGAACAAGAAATGGATAAAGACGTGATGCACTTAGAAACCCAAGCCAAGTAGACTGGTAGTATATTTTGTGGTCTATTCCAGAGCCATTCTATAAGGTAGTCCTTCGGAATCACCATGTCCAATAAACTCTGTTATTACCAAGATCTCCTAGAGCTATAGACATGTGAGTTATTAAATCACCTCTACAATGAGGACTTGAACGTACAACCGGACAAGGCGTGCCTTTCCAAAAAGGTGAATGATTTCTCAAGCAGTGTTAGTAGACCCAGAAGACATCCTTCTCATCAACTTTTGCTGGTGCTTCATGCTGCGTGCCCCAACCCAAACAATTCAAGCACCGGTAAACTCAGAGTGATGCCAGATAGAAGTATAAAGAAGTATCTATTAGAAGATTTGATAGGCCTAGTCAAATAGACACACACCCATCTTTCCCTCAGTAGTTATCCCAAAAGTCCTTCACATAGCCCTCGGTCAGCCTCTCATCCTCTCCGTAAACCTCTTGCCATCCCGAGAACCCCCTGTCTAGCACAAACACCTGCTGCGCCTCCTCGCCCCGAGGTTCCTCACCCATGTTCCTCAGCAGCCCATCCCGCTCGCGGAGGTACTTGAGCGCTGCGCCAGGCCCGCGCTGCTGGCTGAGCGCACAGTGAAAGACAACTGTCTTCTTGTCCTTGAGGCGCCTCACGAGTGTCGGCATCATGGTGTCGAGGGTATGCGCGGGGATGTTGGTTGCGCCCTTGATGTGGCCGCCAATATAGTCTGCTTAGCCGTTAGTAGGGCTGTTCTGAGCTTATGTGGTCCATATTTATGCTTTCAAGCTACATGAGAATATGGACTCAAGACAGATTAAACAAGATGGAGCGACAGGGTCTTTCACTTACCGTTATCGCGTACGTCAATAATGGCAAATGTAGGATCTGCAGCATTCACCTCCTCCAGCATCTTTTCAGATAGAGACTTGGCTGAAAGCCGCTTCAGCGTCGCGATCGTTGCCATGGTACGGTTCTGAGAGAAGACGGGCTTGCTGATTGATCTGAAAAGCCTCATGGACGAATGAAGATGATCATGTGAAGCTGGCTTTGGCTTGAGGTTCAAAGGTAATGTTTCAGGGCCAAGCTGTTAGCACTTGACGCAACGATAAACTAAAAGCCCCACCTTAGAATCCATGGCTTCTAATGGTGGGGTCAATTCTTAGATCGCGGGGTTACGAGCTGAGGAAGTCAGAGAATGCATATTCACCTTATGTTACAAGTATTCCATGTACGTTCTAATCATGTATTCGTGGATATCTATACATAGAATTATACTAAGCGAGGTGAAACAAAACACACGCCCAAACGCTCTCTGGCCGGCTCCAGTCCTAGTCCCGCAGTCTTTCACAGGGTATTTAAATAATAGCAAACATTTCGTATCACGCCTTGCCCACCCATCCCGAATTAATAAAGAAATCGAATATCCTCCCCCCTTTTTGCGAATCCAGTCGACAGATCTCCTTGGCCTGTTTCTTCTTGAGCGTGCCGTTACTTTTCAGCGCCTCCTTGAGGATCTGCTCCTTAATCATCAGATACGGCTTTGGCTGCAACCGGATCACCTCGCAAAGCTTGGCTTCTTCGGGTGTTAGTAGATGCAAGTCTGGGGCGCTGTCCTGGGTCATCTGCATCGGCTGTACGCCAGAGATGGGCTGAGCAGTGTACTTCTGCTTTGGCGGTCCATGTCCGTTGACGCCGTTGACACCGTTAACACCATTGACGCCATTGGTCTGGCCGTTGGTTTGGCCGTTGGTCTCGCCGTTGGTCTCGCCATTTGTCAAAGCCTTGCTTTCTCCATTAACCTCTCCATTTATCGCTGTTGAGATACGGATGGGCAGCTCTGGAGCGATAAGCAAAGCGGCTCCGCTGGGAGGCTCGGGTGGAGGAGCCTGCTTAGATCGCTGAGCAGATGCCAGCCGTTCACGGTCCATCGATCCCATGGGGACTGACTTCTGGACCCGCTGAGACTTTTCAGTCTCGTATTTCTCGCCGCTTCGAAGGTCTCCGATCCGATTCTTTCGCCATTCCTGTAGCTGAGAAATAGCTTGCCTCAGATTGAGCTCGTCAAGAAGACCCTGGTTAAGGTCTTCAAAGTCCTGGTGGTTCATCATCCGGGCAAAGGGCTTAGCCTTCTGGAGCAGATCCTTTTCTTCCTTTGTTCGCTTCTTCTCGAGTTTTGTGTTTTCCCTATAGTCGAGGAGGTTGTGCTCGAATATGACCTTTTTGCGCTCCACACGTTGTGTTAGCCGACAGTTGTAAATGTCCATCACAGTGAGCTTGAGCTCCATCTCAGGCTCAAGCTCCCCGGACCTGGAATTCAGCCCATCACCAGGATCGAATTGCATTAGCTGGACAGCCTCTTCCGCCTCGTTTGCGTACTCGGTTTCGAACTCCAGGCGACCTGGCATATATCCCTGGATCTCGTGACAGCTCGGCACACTAGCCGTGGGCTTGGTCTTGGGTTGTAGCGCAGGCGCATTCTTGGCAGCATCTCTCCGTTCCTCTATTCGTCGTTTCTTACGTGCTTGGAACTCCTCACGGGGAATCTCGTTGGCGAGCTCGCAGTCATGCGGGCTACATCGTTTCGGCAGAGGGAACGAAGGAGAGTCGACATAGGTCTGGAGGTAGTGGTCGCGAACCTCATCCTTTTCGCGGAATCCACCAATGTGATCTGCAATGTCTGCCCATGAGCCCAGACCGTATATCTCTGCGCCTTCGAGGAGGAGCAGTTCTTCGTCGGCGCCCCATTCGCGGTCGAAGATGGGGAACGAGTTTTGTTCGATGACACGGAAGGCGTGTGTTGCAGGATTATGCGAATTATGAGACTCTCCCTTGGCAAAGCACGAGACGCAAAGATCGAAATCACTACATGCGGCATCGGCACATCTAATACGGACCTTGATCACCACCAACATGATTAGCCGTCTCCATCATGACATGTCGAGTTTAGCCGGAGTATCACCGAGGCGCGTCTGCACGGCTGAACGATGACAAGGCAGCCGACCAGGCAGCAGGGACAACATACCGTAGATGTGATATCAGAGGAACAAACGTCGCAAACGTATTTAACACCTCCTTCACCCCCTCTTGTCACGGTTTTCTTGCGTATAACACCCATCTCGCCGGTTGGGATGTCGGGCGGGGAGCTCGACGATACCCCCCTGGTCGGATCGAGGGACCGGGTTCAAGGCCACGTCGGGCGCGATGGAGGCTCAAGAGCGGGTTAATGGCAGTGCGCAAATGTTCCGGTAGATGATGCGACGCGAGTTTTGATGGAAATGGCTGTTTTCGGGTCGTGGTTGATGGATTGAGTGATGGGTCGATTCGTTGCTTGGAGTTGCGATGTTGTTGATTTCGGCGCTTTCCTTCCATGGCTTGGATGGAGCCGATAACCCCATGTTCCGCCGCTGAGGTGATGCCGCTCTCCGCTTTCCCCGACTAGTCACGTGATACTCAGTCAGGCACTGGCCCACGTGTGCTACTGCAGCTGAGCTTGAACGGTTGCGCTCATCTGAGTTGAGTTTGGTCTCCGTTCAACTGCGCTTTTAATACAATTGCGCAATGTCTTTGCTGAGTTTTTGAGTGGCCGTAGCATGGTAATAGATGTTTAACAGTAAAAAGGCTTCTGAAAATTAAGGAATTTGGGGCTTAGCTAGCTGGCCTGGGCCGGTCATGTCTAGTTCCAACGTCCTTCTTTGGTGGCTGCCCTGTTTGAATAACGAACATAAGGTATGAGTGGTAAATTCATCATGAGACGAGCAACGAGCAAGTAAAAACCGACAACTCCAAACGCATTGGCAGCGTACTACGTAGTGGTTTCCATCACCCGAATTTGTCTCATGGTTCCCTCCTATCAAAACACCGTTAAACTACATGGTGTGTTCTTTAGCCAATGGGCTCTGGACAGGTTAATCGTGGGGCACTCGATGGGTCGTCTTTTCTCTAAATGGAACCCATGGCTGTCTTTTGGCCATCATGAGTTGAGTCTGTGCTAGCTTTGAAGTGCGTAGTTGGATCATTCATCAATTAGACTGTTGGATGAATTAATTAGTTAACACATCTAGTCGTCGCTACGAGAACGTTAAAGAAAACCGCCGGAATAACTGCCACCCACTTGCTATGAGCTTCGCCGAGAGCGCCGCCGAGGGATCCATCCAGATGCGGTACCTCCAACCTACCGGGCCTGATTTGAACCGCACCATTCAGCATCTCCAGGGCTATTAAGAGTGATTTTCTCTCCTCTTTCATAATTTCAACTATCTTTCACCTCATACTGTCCGGAATAAATGCTGGCATCATCGCAATCTGACTCATTGTGATTATCTCCCATCGCCGCCTTTCATTACAACGCACCACGCCACTATCATCATGCCTGACCAAATCCTCGACGATATATCTCACCGCAGATATAATCCTCTGACGGATTCCTGGCTGCTGGTATCTCCCCACAGGACGAAGCGACCCTGGCAGTGAGTGTATCTATTCTTCCTGCTTGAGGTACTGTTTTGACAATCTCCAGAGGCCAGCAGGAAGCAGCTGTTGCGGCCTCACTGCCCGAATATGACCCCAAAGTAGGCTCGTGACGCCGCATCATGTCAACTATGAGCTGACCGCTCTAGTGTTATTTATGCCCGGGAAACACACGCGCTGCTGGCAGCAGTAATCCAAACTACGAAAAGACGTTTGCCTTTGTCAACGATTACAGCGCTGTCAAGGCAGAGCAGCCCGACTACGAAGCCGAGCCCTCCTCCAATGACTTGGAATCTCTGCTGCTACAGGCGCAGGGTGTCAAGGGCGTGTGCCATGTTATCACCTTCGCTCCCAACCACCACATCACGCTCGCCGACATGACGGCAGAGGATATTGTGCCTGTTATCGAGCACTGGACGCGCATCTATGCTAACCACCTAGCAACTTCGAACACGCTCACGGCTGACCTCGAGAACCTCTCCATCTCTATGCCCAAGGATGCCGCACCTGTTCCAGATGAGGAGTACCGTTACATGCAGATTTTTGAGAACAAGGGAGCTGCCATGGGCTGCTCGAACCCTCATCCTCATTGTCAAGTCTGGACAACCTCAACCATGCCCGAGGAGCCTGGCAAGGAACTTGTACAAATGACCAAGTACCGTGACCAACACGCTGGGCGGCATCTCTTGGGTGATTACGTCAAGCTGGAACTCACAAAGGAAGAACGCGTTGTCTGGCAGAACGAAGCTTTTGTAGTGGTATGCCCGTGGTGGGCTGTTTGGCCATTTGAAGTCATCGTCCTCCCGAAGCGCCATATTCGATCCCTCGTCGATTTCAAACCCGAAGAGCGACTTCAGCTTGCCGAAGCGATTCAAGAGGTGACCCGGCGGTACGACAACTTGTTTGAGTGCAGCTTTCCCTACAGCTCAGGCCTTCATCAAGCACCTCTTAGCGGATCCCCCCAGGAGATTGAGAATGCCTATTTCCACATGCACTTCTACCCGCCGCTGCTACGCTCGGCCACAGTCAAGAAGTTCCTGGTTGGGTATGAGCTCATGGCTGAGCCGCAGCGTGACATTACACCTGAACAGGCCGCAGCCCGTTTGCGCAACTGCGGAGGAGAGCTGTACCGAAAGCATCTGAACCAGGCGTAAGAAAGCTTTGATGAATCAATGTCGTTCTATATTGGATCTATAGATGGAATGGCGTATGCCCTTTGACGGGTGCAGCCGTGTCGCAGTTTACCTGATAGACTTATTTCCTCCGTCACTCTCATGAGAACTCAACGTAGTGGTCGCGGACCAGAGGCATCCAGATCAGAGAAATAGTTGCCAGTGTGAAAGGGAAGATCTGAGGAAGGCCAAAGGTCATGCTCTTAAAGACGAACAGCTCGCTAGCAAAGTGTCCTAGCGCAACAAGATACGTCCAGTAAGCGATAGTGTATACAGGACCAATGTGCAGGTTGTACGCCGCATAGCACCGCACGATGCAGGTGATAAGAGTCCAGGTGCCAAACAGTCTGCCTGCAAGAGGCGTCAACTGATCCGTAGCCTTAGGATCATTGTGAGCTGGCACCAGCTTCTTCACCGAATCTTCGGGCTCGAACTTGTCCGTCTTGGGCGGGAGTTTCGTGTTTCGGACAAAGCGGCCGTTGTAGACTCGGCGGGAAAAGTGCAGGGTTGCATACGACTGCAGAGAGTTGCCAATCGACGTGAGAGAGAGCTGTAGGGGTCAGCGTCAGTGCCGAGCCGGTTCAATTGGGGGATGTGTCACTCGTACAATAATCATGTAGTAGGGTAGAATGCCCTTTGCTTCCGGGAGGAGAGATTTGAAGAAATCCATTGTGTTGAGAACGAAAGATGCAGCGTGAGAAATTCAAAAGAAATTCAAAGAGCTCAACAATTGCAATTGCTTCGTCGGGAACTGGCTATGTTTTGCGCAGCCTGATCTCTTTAAGCGGTGCGGGATGGGGAGTTCAGCTTTGGAGTTTTTGGTGGGAGTTCTGTTAAAGTCAATGGGGCCTGCGGGACGGAGAAGCTTGGGCCACCTCAACAACGTCAGGGGTAATAAATTGTTCCTAGGTGGGCCAAGAGCCGAGGGGTCGCAATCTTTTGGATTTGGGTCCGAGATGAACACGTCGTTTCTGTTCTCACTTCCTTGCCAACTTGTGTTCATTGATACCTGGCGTTGCAATCGCCGGAACTTTCGCCGTGAATATGGACTCTATCTCGGATTTTCTCCAGCGTGTGCCGCAGCCTCTGCAATGGGGTCTTGCTGGTATTGGAGCTTTCGTTCTGGGCTCCAAGATACTGAGCTATCTCCAGCTCGTCCTCAGTGCCTTTGTCCTGGGAGGCACTAATGTACGTTGACACAGTGAACATTACCTATCGACACAGCTAACATTACCGACTTGCAGCTTCGAAAGTATGGCAAGCCTGGCACCTGGGCTGTAGTCACCGGCGCCTCCGATGGCTTGGGCAAGGAGTACGCTCTTCAGCTCGCTGCCAAGGGCTTCAACCTCGTTCTCGTTTCCCGAACTCTGTCGAAACTGGAGGCTCTGGCTCTGGAAATCGAGCAAAAATATCCTGGAAAGGGTCTCCAGACTAAGACCCTCGCCATGGACTTCTCCCAGAACAACGATTCCGACTACGAGCGACTTCGCGAGCTTATCCAGGGCCTGGACGTCGGCATCCTGATCAACAACGTCGGACAGAGCCACAACATTCCTGTTTCGTTCCTTGAGACCCCCACGGAGGAGCTTCAGAATATCGTCACGATCAATTGTCTCGGAACGCTCAAGATCACTCAAGTAGTCGCTCCTGTTCTGAAGCAGCGAAAGCGTGGTCTGATTCTAACTATGGGATCCTTTGGTGGCTGGACCCCTACTCCTTACCTGGCGACCTACTCTGGCAGCAAGGCCTTCCTCCAACAGTGGAGCAATGCTCTTGCATCGGAGCTCTCTGACGACAACGTCGATGTTTACCTTGTCCTCAGCCACCTTGTTACCACGGCCATGAGCAAAGTTCGTCGCCCTAGCCTGCTCGTTCCCAACGCTCGCAACTTTGTCAAGGCTGCGCTTGGCAAGGTTGGCCTGGGTGGCTTCCAGACGGCACCCAGCACGTACACGCCCTGGTGGAGCCACGCTTTCATGCTGTGGCTGATTGAGAATGTTCCTGGTGTCAACAGCCCTATCACCGTCTACTACAACAAGAAGATGCATGTGGATATCCGACGGAGGGCTCTGCGAAAGCAGGCTCGGGAGGCCAAGAAGCAGTAACGGAACGCAGGATGGACACAAAGAGTTGGGATTAGAAAACACGGACTGAATGCATGGTGTGAGACGTCGGCTTGTAAGGACTCAAAGCAGGCATGTGACGGAGACCGAAAGAAGCTACCTAGCCAAGTATAGCTTGTTTATGGAACTTGAAGCTATTGTTATGAATGAACAAGAGGCAAAACGAAAAGTTTAGGGACTTCAAAATGACCACAGTGAAGAAAGAGTATGTATCGCACTTCAGTATGATCGCCGTGGAATTACTAAACTAGGTACCTATACCCAATTTCTTTCATAAAATTGTGCTTCCTTGTAGAACCTTTGTCCACTCATGACGCGTAGCGTGGTGGTTGCTGGTCTTCAGCCTTGCGCCTAAATGGTCTTAGCGCTCAAGCCCCGGTCGCGAAAAATCCGTGCTCCAGCTCCAGCCTCCCCAAGCTCTTGTCAAATTGTTTATCACTGTCACAGCGTACACCTCTCCCCATACACCTCATCCCGAGCCTGACGACGACGCGACGGAAACGACGAGCTTCGACAGGATAAACTACGCGACATAAAGGACCGAGGCTTTTGTCGCCATTCACGCACGCCCGCAATCCCGCCGCTTTTACATGACCCGCGATCAGCTTCCAGCGGTATAGCACGGCATTGGTGAAGGTGCGCAGGCCCGGGCGAGGGTCTCAATATTACTGCCCGTCATGTCATTTCCTCAAACCACTCCGGTGCGACCAGTTCCAGGCGCGTTTCTGAACACGCCGGCCGTCGCCTCGAGATTCCAATCGGGCCCCGATCCCGTGCGCCGACAGCTGTTCCAGTTGTCTGAGAGCAACCAGAACGTCGCGACTCTAAAGAGTAATGCGCCCACATCAGCATCGCGAAGCACCTCGGTGACGGCACCTGTTCCATCAAAGACAACAACGAGCGATAGTCTGGTGGCGCCGGCTGTGCTGCCTCCTCCGCGTTCCGAGAATGTGCCTCCTGTTGTAAAGGCGGCCAAGGCCATCAACACCTTCCTCCAGACTGATGGCCGGTTCCCTGATCTGGATTCGTATTGTAGACGTAGGTTCCGACGAGAGGATTGCGAAGACTTGAGCTGACCATACTTCCAGAGGGCGCGTCGTCCGAGTATGACCTCGAAACCACCGAATCCCCCCTTGCCCCCTTCCACAAGACCCAGATGTACCCTATCCCGAACCAAGTCTTCGACCACTACAACGCCGGGGAGCTGCAGACTTTAATGGGTCTTTTCGCTGAGATCAACCATGCTTGGGTTGTTATTGACAATTCGCTGTTTCTGTGGGACTACACTCATCCAGACCCTGAGCTGATCGGCTTTGAGGACCAACCGCACACCATTCACGCCGTCGCTCTTGTCCCTCCTAAGCCGGGCATCTTTGTCAACACAATCACGCACATCCTGGTAGTCGCCACGTCCTCGGATATCGTCCTGCTAGGTGTTTCCACCACGGACACTCCTTCAGGGACAAAGGCGGTGTCCCTTTACCAGACCAAGATGACGCTCCCGCTCCGTGGCACCGACGTGCGTGTCATTAAGGGATCTGCAAATGGCCGCATCTTCTTCGGAGGAAGCAATGACATTGATATCAACGAGCTCTATTATCAGTCCGAGGAAAAGTGGTTTTCAAATCGGTGCGGTAAGATCAACCATACGAATCCCGGCTGGTCCTCGGTCGTTACTCTGCAGGCAGGCTTCTGGTCGCACAAGACCCCAGAACACCTGGTTGATATCGTGATCGACGACTCGAGGAACCTAGTTTACACTCTCTCCAGCCGATCGACCATCCGAACGTATCACATGGAGGCCCCGGACCGACTCAACAAGGTTATCGAGAAGGAGAAAGTGCATTGTCTGCGCGACATTGCTCACATGATCAGCCAGTCCAAATTACTTAGCGACCGAGCCAGTATAGTTGCGATCAGCCCGATCTCTAAGCAGGAGGCGTCGAAGCTTCATCTCATGGCTCTGACTAACACTGGCTGCCGCCTATTCTTCAGCGCTACGAGCGCGGCGTCTTACCTGTATGGCTCGCAATCGAACATGGCCCCCCAGAGCATGCAGGTTCAATTCATCAAGTTCCCTCCCAGCCAGAGCCCTCGTCGTTCTGGCTACGCTGGAGGTGAAACAATAACCGATCTCGAATCGCCCATGCTGACATACAGCCGGCAGGGCGCCCGGTTTGCGCCTGGATACTTTTTGGATTTCGTGAGCAAGGAGTCCAACCCGAACGAGGACTCCGTGTTTGTCTCTGGCCCCGAAACTGGCCGCATCAAGGATACCCCTCCGACGGCTCCGCTCAAGTACTTTGAGAGCGGCAGTTGGATCGATATTGGTAGCCGGGCGGAGGCCGTTGGCCTGATTACGAAGCCATTCTCCGCAGCGCCTCAGCCCCTTGGATTTGGTAACGAACTGGCTGTGCAGTTCGACGAGGCGCCCAGCGAGTTTGCTGTGCTGACCAACACTGGAGTGCATATTATTCGACGAAGGCGGTTTGTGGACATCTTTGCATCAGCAATCAGGGGGGCTGTGGGTGACGAAGGATACGAGCAGGTCTGCCGCCGGTTCATTCAGCTGTATGGCCGCGTGGAGACTGTGTCAACTGCTTTGGCCGTGACTTGCGGCCATGGCGGTGACTCTCGACCGGGCGCAGCGCGTGCTATCGATCAGGCGACCGAAGACCGGGCGAGGTCTGTGTTTGTCGACTTTGGCGGGCAGCCTACCATCACCGAGACGGATGGTACATCTTTGACCACTGACTCAGTCCGACTCTCTTCCCGACATGACGCCCTGGCTCTGTACCTTTCCCGCTTGATACGCCAACTCTGGAAGTCTGCAGTGATCACACCTAGCTTGTCGCCTACTGGTGGAATTATCATCAACTCAACTATTCCTCTCTCTAAGCTGAGCGCTGTCCAGGAGAATCTTGAGCGACTAAGGAGGTTTCTTGATTCCAACCGGGGTCTGATCCAGGGCTTGTCGGGCCCATCCGATCTACAGCATGTGTCCAGCCGCCAGGAAGAGGTTGCCCTGCAGGCTGAGCACCAGGCTCTGCACGCCCTCCAGAAGCTCATGGAGAGCATTTCTGAGGGTATCTCCTTCGTATTGATGCTCTTTGACGAGCGGGTTGCCGATATCTACACCCGTCTTGATGACGTTGCTCGACAACAGCTTCGGGACCTCACGTACGAGAAGCTCTTTTCCCAGACTGACGGCAAGGATCTCGCAAAACTTCTGGTCAAGGCCATTGTCAACCGCAACATTGAGAGCGGCTCGAATGTTGAGACAGTTGCCGATGCGCTGCGCAGGAGATGTGGTAGCTTTTGTAGCCCGGACGATGTCGTCATCTTCAAGGCTCAAGAGCAGCTCAAGCGTGCTTCTGATCAGCTTCCTAACACAAACCAGTCTCGAAGCCTTCTTCACGAGAGCCTGCGGCTTTTTGAGAAGGTCGCAGGCAGCCTGACCTTTGCCAATCTCCAAACCGCTGTCACACAGTACATTGACCTCAAGTATTATGCTGGAGCGATCCAGCTGTGCTTGGTTGTCGCCCGCGAGAAGGACAGGGGCAACACTGCGCTGTCTTGGATTAACGATGGCAAGCCGTCGGCTGACCCTAGAGCCAACGCTTTCAACGACCGCAAGCGCTGCTATGACATGATCCATGATGTGTTGCGCCACCTAGATGCTGCGTCCAGCAGTGAGCCCGAGATGGTGGATGGCCGCCTGACGCTGATCGCCACCAAGAGGCTCGAGGCCTACGATGTTGTGAACGACTCTGATGACGAGGTGTTTCACTTTGATCTTTATGAGTGGTACATCCAGCAGGGCTGGACAGACCGCATCCTGGCTATCGATTCGCCCCATGTCATCACCTTCCTCCAGCGCCTCGCTGGAACAAATGTTGAGCATGCCGACCTACTTTGCCGATTCTACACGAATCGCAGCCGTTTCTTCGATGCGGCTGAGGTCCAGGCTGAGCTCGCTAACTCCGACTTTCCTATTGGCATCAAGGACCGGATCAGACTTCTTAGTCTGGCTAAGGCGAATGCCAACGTCGCTACTACCGGTGTGAGTCGGCAGCAGCAGCAAATGCTCAACCACAGCGTCACCGAGCTGCTTGAGATTGCTCATATTCAGGACGACTTGCTGGAGCGTTTGAGGGCGGACGATCGAATCGACCCTGAGAGGAGGCTAGAGATCGAGGACGCTCTTAAGGGCAAGATTCAAGGACTCTCAGAAGTAAGTAACCCCAGTTTCAGCGGGTAGGATTTTACTAATAGACTTGCAGCTCTTTAATGACTATGCTGACCAAGCTGGCTACTACGACCTCTGCCTACTCATCTACCACGTTGCCGACTACCGAAACCACATGACCATCTCAGGAACCTGGAGCAACTTGATCCAGCAGACACATGACGAAGTCACGAATCGTCTGGAGACCTTGGCGCCCGGGATGCCTTCACCTCCTCTGCCTTATGAGTCTGTCACCAGCAAAATCCAGAATATTGCCCACCGCACATCCCTCGACAGCTTCATCTTCCCTATACAAGACCTCCTGCCCGAGCTTTGCCGCTACGCGGTGGGATACCAGCAAGATGCCACAATTGGCGCTGATCCCACTTGGCCGGTGCAGCTATTCCTTACCTTGGGTGTCTCTCACGACATGATCATCCGGGTACTGGAAGGCGTCTTCGATAGCCAAGACTACGGCTTTAGCGGATCAGTGCGCAACCGCATGGTGGAGCTGATTGTTTACGTGGTAAATGACTGGGTTGCTGAGGTGCGCCGACGCGGAGGTGCTGGAAAGAGCGGCGCGATTGGGGCATCTGTTTCGGACCTCTTGAAGAGGTGTGATACCGCCCTACCGCCTCCTGGACATGGCAACAATGCCGGCGGCGCCGACCTTGCTGATGTTAGGCGGGTGCTCAAGGCCTTGAAGAGGGAGGTGGACGGCTTGTCGCAACGGGTGCCGACTGGGAGCCTTCGATTTGCATAGAATGGGACGTGACAGAGCGGTGAGCGAACATGGGGGCGGCGAGTTGGAGAGACGATATGATCAGGGCTTTGAGTAGTTGCTGACTACGGCACGTTTCTTGTTAAGGGATGATGGATATATGCTATAGGCGCCGATTGGCATGGCATGGCGGTGCGTTGTACAGGTTCCAAAGTTTTACTGTAATTATTAAACAAAGGGGTGTTTACGAAGCCTCCCCCGGAAAAGAATGGAAGAAATGCCCTAACATGAGACTGAAGTTGTAGTCAAAGCCTTGCATTGGTGGCCAGTCGTTGTGAGGGAGGCATCTCCTGATGTAGGATGATATCACTGCAAGGCGAGCACGACGCAGGTCTGCGTCTGGTTTGCCTCGCGCCCTACCACGCCGGCTTGGCCAGGGACTGAAGAAAGCGATGTGCATATTTAGGTGATGCTTTTGGCGGTTGGGGGATAACAGGAGAGCCTGTTGCCGCCCTTACCGCCTTGATTCTTGGGGCCAGACTGCATGGTTCGCCTCACTTTTGATCTCGTCTGTGGGCGAAACACAGCACGCCACGGCTAAAGATAGGGCCGCATTGTTCGCGGGGTAAGGGAAATGAGGCCAGAGGAAGCTGGTTAAGGGCGGGTGGTAATAAGATGTAGCGCAGCCTGATGTGGATATTTGAGGAGTATAAGTTCGGTTGAATGTCGAGTTTGAAGTATACTTTCCTTGACATCTACTACCACAGTTCACAACCAAGAGCTTCTTATTGAACTTCGTCAATATGTATCAACTAACAAGGAACCGGTCGTTTCATGGCTCGCAAATATTTCTCTCTTACTTTCGCTCGAATCACATCTGATTTCTCGACAATATTCCCTTTCACCATTCTTCACTCCAAGAGCTGGACTCTTGAATATCAATCATGACCACGATTCAACAAGTTTTACAAACAACAAAAAAACTATTCAAAATACGTTGACCGCGCTTCTTGAAGCGTGAGTCCTCACCCCGGCGAGCGCGACGAGGAATTCATCGTCTTGCTGGGCTCCACGTTTTCGACCAGCTTCGCAGAGGTCCCTTTCGACAGTCAACATACTCTGCGAGGCCGGTCACCCATACTAGACAGGAACACCGATGTTTAGTATGGTGAATTTCTGGGGTCCCAATCGTTCCGCCATCACAGCGGCTGGGACCTCACAAGGTTGACTTGTTCACTACACCACGTGAACAAGCCACGCATCGACATACGCCGGTCCAATGACTGGCTCGCCTTTCGTTATTCCAGACTATGAAGGCTGTAGAATCCGTTTAATGGGAGACTAGAGGTGATCGATCAATGGTTTAATGGTACAGTTGGGGCTCGCCTCGATGCTGGCGGCTAGGATTAGTTAGAAGCCCCGACACTGGGGGTGCATGGGTAGATAGAGAATCGCGAACACAGAATTGCCTTCCAATTACTGAAGTTTTCATTGTTTTCTGCGTATTATAAGTTAACGTAGCTACGAGTAACAGCAGATGAAGAGTAGCCGGCTATAGTCGTAGAGACCTAACCGTCGTGGGACGTCTCACACGAGACTGCGCAACCTCTCATCCGAGCCCTGGCACCAACGTACACCAGCCAATAAACCAGGCCGAAACCAATCGGTCTCAACTCTAAGCACATCGAGGCTATGTAGAGAATCTTTGAGCATATTTACTAACATCTGACAACCTTGTTGGCCGCTCCGCGTTAGTCTCCGTACAGCGGTGACTTTTCGGACACTTCCCCCGGGCTATATATATATCTTCGTCTTGAGCCCAACACATTGTCCAACTCATACAAACTCCTTCATGTTCAAGAATACTCTTTCACTTGCATTCAAAAGACCAAGTTCAGTCAAAATGTTGAACCAAAACACAAAGGCCGCCAGAGCAACCCTCACGGCGCTGTACAACAACGCCGACAAGGGGAGTCTGGAAGAGCAGATGATGTATGTTTCACGAAACCTGATGCCCAACCTAATGGCGCCCACGGCCCCTCAGATGGGCATCTCTAAGGAAACGTCGACCCCAGTGACACTGCTCGACAATGCTTGTGGTACTGGTGTGTTCACGGACCAGGTCCAACAGACCCTTAGCAAGGAAGTGCTTGAGAAGAGCACATTTATGTGTGCAGATAATGCCGATGGCATGGTGAGCCTTTCAAAGAGACGAGCAGAGATGGAGGGGTGGGTAAACACAGAAGTGAAGAAGCTGGATGCGATGGTAAGTTGATGGAGACATTCTATGCCTGGGTTTCAGGATACTAACAAGAGTGACGATAGAATACCGGACTTGCAGAAAACAGCTTTACTCATATCGGTGTTGGCCTGGCTCTTCACATCATTCCGAACCCTGATGCCGTCCTAGCCGGTAAGTACATTGTCTCAGATGATCAAAACATGGCCTAACATCCATCAGACTGCAAGCGAATCCTTAAACCAGGTGGTGTCTTTGGCGCCACGACCTTCCACAAGAAAAACACATTCTGGTTCCCTGACATGAGATCGGCCTTTGAGTCGTTCCCGTTTGAAGCGCCTTTCCCCAGCGAGGTCAAGATGCAGATGCACGACCAGGGCGACTGGACGAGTCCGGCGTGGATCGAGGAGCACCTGAAGGAGCAAGGCTTTTCAGATGTCCAAGTGGCTACTAACCCGGGGAGGTACTACATGAAGAGCGCGGAAGAGTATCTCATATCGTTTGGCTTCATGTTGAGCTGGGTGATGAATACGTGGTGGAGTGAGAAGACCCGGAGTGAGCATTCGGTGGACGAGGTGAAGGAGCTGACCAGGAAGCATTTGGAGGATAAGTATGAGGGTAAGGGATGGGAGATTGAGTGGAAGGTGATTTGCATGACGGGCAAGGTTGAATAGTTACCTTGATGGCTTGTGAGGCAGAGGAGGGCATGGTGTGAGATGTCCATATAGATACCCATGGTCTGTCGATCCCCTGGAGGACCAAGGGATTGATGATATTATCCAATTGATTGTAGTTGTCTATAACACTAGTCCTGCATTGATATGCACCCTGGTCGTGGATATCTAGTAGTTGTCATTTGACTAGTAGCTGTCTCTTTTGTCGGTGCAGTTCTCGCAGTGTGTAACCTGAAGGTTTAAATGCGTCTATTCCGTCAACACATCACACCCAGTAGATCCAATTGGCACTCGCAGAATCGACTCCATGGAATGCCAGCGTCTTGGCAAACATTTACTGCCCTGCATAAACATGTTGAACAAAGATATCCCCCCCCTGGAATGGCCCCACGTGATCCAGCATTCTAGCATCAAACCAGGGTGGCATCTCCACACAGTCAACCTCGCTCCAAACATCATCCATTTCCGTCGCAATCAATCTATAGAGAGTCTGGTAGGATCGCCATGACATGACTCTGATGCTTTGGGCGCTTGAAGCTGTAAAGTTCACGGGGCACCCTCTACTCCAACGCATCTCCTCCCACTGCCTCAACACTGCCTCGTCATGATGGCTCCCTTGATCTGGGCCCTCGCCCTCGGCGCATTGACGCCGCTCGTTGCCGCTGCTGTCCATGAGGATGCGCTTCCATCATATGTCTACGGCGCCTCGATACCCGTCGAATGCATGAGCCGCAACTCGTATGTGCTCCCGATTATCACCGTCATCTGCTTGTCCTCAATGCTAACCGTGGACCTTGCACAGAGAAACGGGCGAACACCTCGAAAACGAAAAGCACGAGATTGAATGGATGCCCTTCCCCGTATGCAACGAAACTGGTCGTCCACTTGAATTCAACTACGGCATCGAAGGCGAAGTCAACTGCACCGTCCCCATTATCGACGATCCCTTCTTCCATCTCCTCGAGTTCTACATCCACTCCGATGCACCCTTGTCCTGCCGCTTGCCCGCCCGTCCCAAGCCTAGTGTTGAGGTCGTTGGCGAGAAGGTGCCGGCTCGAGAATACATCCCCCTTGTTTTTGCCCTCGCCGGCACGCTTCAGCTGAGCCACATGCATGTCAGTACGCACATGAACGTCTTGTTGCACAGCACGCCAAAGCACCACTCGCGCCCTCATGACAGCGGCGTGCTTGACTCGGCCATCGCATACAGCACGAGTCCCCTGAGTCATCTGCAGGGCTCGTTCACGCGCAAGCTCGTCATAGGGGATCCCTTACCTATGAGCCTATCAGTTCGCTGGTTCCCGACACCGGCGCTGCCTAAAACCGAGGGGCGAGTCGAGTGGCAGGGGTTAGGTGGTCACATTTACGCCAGCACTGTCTTTTACAGCCTTGTGTCGTTCGGTGCGGGCGTTCTAGTCGCAGCCATGTATACCTTGGGCGTGGTGCTGCCTAAGAGGCTCAAAGGACGGGCACTTGGAGGTGCGACGCCCCTGGGATATGGAATCAACACGGTGGGCAATGGATGGGGCTACTCAAAGCAGAATAAAAGAACAGATTAGAGCGTTTTTGTCAAGTTGTGCATTTGCCGAGTCCAAAGGTGGACACAGCGGGTTCTTTGGTATTATGGTAGCAGTTGTAATATGATAAGGTCTGATGGGAGACCATCCTGGCTATGTATACTATGTCTACCGTCCCTCATGTCGTGATGCATGGCAATCTGTCAACTATTGAGTCTTTGACTTGGCGTCATTAGCGCGCACACGAGGCAGCAGTCTCGCATACATGTCCATCGCCAATATAGTGGCTTTCAAGCGTTAGTTGCTGGGCATCTAGGCGGGTAATAAACACGACTTACGAATTACCACGAAAGGAAGATACGTTCCGTAAAGCAGGTTCGTCTTGAACTCTTCCTTTAGCAGCTCGGGGCCCATCTCCCACAACTCACAGGCGCAAGCCACAGAGCCCATGGCAGTGAGGCAGCCAAACGCCAGGCCAGCAAGCTCGGTCGGTCCAGATGAAGGCTTCTTAGATGCAAGCTGCGAGACAAGATAGGCAGCCAGCGGGAACTGGAACAAGAGCTCCATGTAGAGGAAGCCGTGGAACCAGGGGCCCTGGAAGGTGCCGCCGAAGAAAGGATCCCCGGAGAGGGCTAGGTAATGTTTACGGATGATGAGTATAAAGTGCAGAGGAGCTGAGGAGGATTCATAGAGGGCTTTCGGGTAGAAGGCAATAAAGTCGAGAACTGGAGACGTATCAGCTTCACGATGAGCTAGGTTGGATGACAAGCGAAGAGCGAGCCACTTGTCCGCCTGGAATGAGGCCCGACGGTCGATAGAGCACCATGAGCGCTATCATGAGAGCTCAATTGACCGATCGAGGAAGTGACCGGGTCTTCCTGTGGTTTGGCGATGGGTAAACAATAGACGTACCGATCATGCCAGTAAGCTGCAGTGAGATGATGACCAGGTAGACCCAGTCGCGTACCGGTTTCTGCGCCATTGTCGGGGTGGATTACTCGACTTGATCCGCTTATCGCAAATAATTGAGTGCACAATAAGAGCAACACGCTATCACGGTCTAGGAGTGAAAAGAGCTGGAGGTCGGAGTGGTCAGAAGAGGAGGAGGCGGGCATCGGTCTCGGAGCCCGGGAAATGAAATTCGGCGTGGCTGACCCGCCAACCGCCGGAAATCGCCGGGGGAGGTCGATGACCCGGCGCCGGAGGTCAATACATACATAGCTAGTTGGAGGATCTTTGACAGCTAAGTGCAAGATCAAGCACTTGATATGGATTTGGTAAAACAGGTAATTATAGGTCTAGAATTGCCCAGGCTGCGCTGAGTAGATAACGACAACGAATATACCCAGATGATTCTCCATTCGCTATGGCCGTCTCCCATCCGATATCCAACACTCATCCAGAGCAGCGCGAAAAACAAAAGACGATAGGGGTATTTCGAACTCCAAAAGCAAGTCGCAAAACTCAGAAGAGACAAACGCCCATCAAACCTGCGTTGCAACATTTGTCATGGCCGTGTCCAAGGCCTCGAAATCACATCCAGACATCAAGTCGGCCCAAAAGTCATCGTCAAACTGAAAGTTGGCCGCCCAATCCGGCATCGGCGTCATGGCGCTCGACAGCTCAGTCACAGTCTGCGGCTGCTGCTGCGGTTGCTCTGGCTGCTGCTCCTGGGGAACCTTGGAGGCGTACCACTGTCGAATCCAGCGCACCTTGAAGCTGGACTTGAGAAACACGCTGCCCCCGTCCTCCATGACTCGACGTCTGCGGTCGAGATTCAGCGCCTGCTTTTCAGCCTCCTCGAACTGGTCGCTCAGGCCCTTTAGCACGTCTGAGAAGTTGAGCCGTCGCCGCGCCATGCCCGTGTCCCAGTCGGGCGAGTTGTCGTGGAGGATTAGGCGTGAGGCTGTGACGGTGCAGAAGGCGAGGCCGCAGTTGACGGGCACGGCGAGGGTGGACATTTCGGCGGCGGGGATGGAGAGTTGGTGCGAGTAGAAATCAGCGACTGCTTCGAGGCATTTCCACATGTACTCGGAGCGCTGCAGTGGCTCTGAGAGAGGCGACTCGGAGGCGGTTATCGAGACAGGCTTCATCATGATGATTGGTTCGTAGAGCCGGACAATAAGAGAGTGGTAGTGACCCCAGAAGCCATCTTCCCATGGTCAGCGAACGTAGACTGCCGAAAGGGACAGAGGGTTTACTTACTGTGTCGCCTCACTGGGTCCGGTTGAAACCTCGAGAACTTTTCTAGTTCGCGACAGACATTGTCAATGACCATGGCGACGGGTGCCCTCAAGGTTGAAGCGTTTGGATCTTGGCTGTCGATCGAGGGAATGATGCTCAAGCCGCGCTCTGCCAGATGCTGCATCTTTACCAATGCGACGATGTACATGTCGGACTCGTACTCGCGGGCCTCGCTGAGTGAGTCGCAGCACTGGGCGAGGTGGCTGTTCCAGTGCAGAGGAGTGCATTTCTTAAAGAAGGAACTTAGCCTGAAAACGATCAGTTTCTATCCTCAGCCACATAGGTCCAAGTCTCGGTTGCTTACATGGTTGTTATGCGGTAGACGCCCAGCACAGTTCGCTTGTCCTTCAAAGTATGGTCTGCCTTGGCCTTGCCGGTGGGTTTCCCCATGGAAGACCAGGCATCTGCCAACAATGATCGCGGACCAGAAATATGGGCTCCCGCCGATGTCGATCTGTCTAGTCTTAGATCGACCACGAGGGCGAGTGCCAAATGGACAATGTTTGTGGCCTGAAGGTCATAGAAGGGCAAGTCGTTCCTAGGACTAGGTCAGCGCTCTGCCGACGACAAGTTGTTCTCATGCTCAACATACCAAGCCAGGTAGACCAGTATTGCTTGGAGAATATCTATGCTCTTTTCTTGGCGAACCACGACGTGCTCGGCTAGATATCTGCGAAACCAGGTTTTGAACTCCAGCTGCGCCTTGTCCTGGAGCGGCGATACTGCCGCCAAGATGGTCCAGTACAAGATGTGTGATTCGGCGTAGAGTTCGCGTGAAGACATGTCATCTGGGATAGGAACGAACCCGAACTGAGGCGAGTAGTCTCGACGGTAGACCTCGATCCGTTTCGTCGCTTCTTGATGCGACATGCGGAACCCTGGAAAGAGCACCATTTCTGAAGAGTCCTTGGATACATCATGACCAATTTCGATGCTTGTGCTATCAAAATCTATAGCCACGTTGGTCGCCGCGCTCTCTTTGGCTATCTGCTGACGGGTCTGTGGCTCTCGTGGACTTTCTGGTGTCAGGGGAGAGAGGCCTTTGCGTTGGTTTGTGGCGAGGAGAGAAACAATGCCGTCAATCTTCTTCTCCAACTGGGCGACTTTTCTGTACATTACGTGTTAAGAAAGGATCTCAAGTGAATTGGTTTGAGATGAGATTTGTTTTACGTACGTCGACTTTCCGCGCTTCTTCCTTTGCGTTATCTCTGGTACTTGGCAATCCCACTTCATACGGGAGCATCTGCGACAATGAGTATCTTTTTACAACGGTCATGATTGTTAGGTACTCGCCTTGAACAGCTATTTCCTGATCGTCCTGCGCCAGAACTAGGCCATTGGCATTTCATCTTTAAACGAGCGCAGTTTGTACACGCTCTTGTTTTCTGGCTTATTTGCTCTTCGGCTCGGGCGCCGGGGCTTTCGCCGTCCCGACTGATGAGGCGGTCATCCATGGTTAATCAACGAACGAGGCGCGCAAACTTGATAGACACATGAGAAGAGTCAAGGAGTTTATGGTTAGGTCAAATGAGTACACACGAGAAGTCACAATCTGGAGTCCTCAAGCTCGGGGTCGGAGGTAAGGCTAGTTAAACGACCATAAACTCCGGGGGCCGGGGGTCTTTTTGACGCCCGGTAAATCCCCTTTTCTGCGCTTCTGAGCCGCGAGAGCTGGCGACCGGACCCAGTTTTCGGTGTACGGCTGGGAGTTCGGAGGTCTTTTAAGCCCCGGTATCCGATATTGGTCACTCAATTACCCCGTTGATCTGAGAATGCAGGGCAATCAGTGCTCGCATAGTCAATCTTTGTCTATAATTAACGACTATATTCTCTTCAAGTTAAATCATAACTGAAGGCCCTCATTATATACTCCATCCAGCTTCCTCTCTCCCGTGCGTGAGCAGCTTCAAGACCTGAACCTTGGCGCTTACCCTATAACTGAATCTTGAATATAAGCCCTGCCTATGCAAGGTGTAAGAGTCCTTGCACTTTTGCCTTATGGCGCAGTGATTCCGTTCGATACTGAATGTGATAAAATTGACTTCATTTTACTCAATGACTACTGTCATAGCACTCTACAATGGCCGTCGTGAGCTGCTCTATTCGTCTAAGCAAGGCTACATTGCAGAAAAACGTATGGACTAAGATGACACCAAACGTGCTCGAGCTTGATATATACACACAAACTTGCGGTGTCCGTATCTTTTGAAGATAAAACTAAAGTCAAGAATAATCGGATGGAAAATCCGGATATAGAAGACTGTATTTTGGCTTATTGTTCCACGCTTCCCGATATAAGAGAGGAGTCAAGTCAAGTCAACGTTGTGAATGTCTGTAAATATTTATACGTGATCAGAGTAACCGCACCCTGACACTACAACCGATGGAGCTTTCAGGAAAACACAGGGCGACGTTCATATGTGACATAGTACTCAGTCCTTATTAGTTTTATTTTGTTTTATTCAACTCTTCCTAGTTCAAATGGCCAGTATTGAGCGCCCTTGATGCACAGAAATCCGGAAACCTAAATACAGAAATAAATAGAACCAAAATATCAAAACTCTTTGCAAACACCGAAAGCTTTCAGGAGTAAGTTTCCTCCAATTTTTCCCGGTCCCCCAGCAGAATTCCATGTTTTGATAGATCATCGTCGCTCAGCTCAAAATCGTCGGGATGGCGAAGCGTAGAAAGCGATTCAGGCAAGCTCGAGTATTCGGGATACGTAGCTGAAAGTTCTTTGTCTGTTTTAGCCGTCTTTCGGCGCCGGAAGCAGCATCCTGCTAGAAGCAGCACTTTTGCGCAACGAAAGAGTGGGCGAAAGTCAGGCATGGCGGGTATTAGTGAGGATCTTGCTGAGTTCGTGAGAGGTTGTAATGTGAGCGAAGGCGAAAGTTTGACGAGATTCGAGATGTCCAGAAGATGGAGAGATGAAATGAAGCAAGGCGACGATTTGTGTGCGGAAAGTGGTGTTTTATAGTTGACCCAGAAGAATGCTCTTCACTGATGGAACTGGTTGTTCTGAATATGAGTGTTCGATACCTTTTTGTTGGGCCTGTATGTAAACCAAACAAAGTCTCGAGCAGCTATTTATCCATCATACAAGCTGTTTCCTTTGAGCAGGGGCACTGTTTGCTGGCGCAGGCATTGATCGCAGCCATTGGCTAACATTGATTCAGTGCTCGACTGTCCAAGGTGGTCAAAGACCAACAGAGAGACCAAAGAAATTCTGTTAAGCCTAGGAGTTGCTATTTTGAGGCATCTGAAGGAAGTGAAAGGAAGCAAGGGGAGCTATTATGGCCTTTGTTTGCCTGCCCTGCCACTAACACGAACTGAACTGGGCCCTAGTTGATCATAGTCGTTTATCCACTGACCATTCGTTAGTGTGGAGAATGAATATTTACGACATTTCTCTTCCGCCAGCGTCCAAGTGTATTGCTGTTTCTGATCCGCGTGATGTACCGGAAAGATCTCCGACCGGCGACAACCCCGCTCGTTTGTAAAGGAAACGTCGGGGTTTCGGATAATGCCAAAGGCCAAAGACATAGTGTCACTCACTTGATTCCTTTGTTATGATTCTAAAGTTGCATCATATCGTGCTTTATTGCCGTCTCCCTTGCGAAACAGAAGTGATCTGTGTGCTCTTTGATCTCTTGTCCCGTTTGTCACCAGATATCCTTGACAACCAACCCCTCATTGAACATCATCAACCAACGCGCGCTTATCATTCAACATCACTCGACCTCGCCAGCGATTATTCACAATTGACAATATGGCGGATACCACAGTTCTTGACCGAGATGCAACCATCTCTTCTCTTCCTCCAATTACAGCCAAGGACCTCCGAGGTCAGGTTCGGCAAGAACTTGAGACTTCGTCCACTAAAGCGCCTATCCTCGTTGTCCTCGATGATGATCCCACCGGCACGCAAACGTGTCACGATATCAACATTCTCACGGTATGGGACGTCCCACGGCTAGTAAACGAGTTCAAGCAGACCAAGGCAGGCAGCGGCTTCTTCATCTTGACAAACTCCCGGGCGATGCACCCCCAACAAGCACGAGATCTCATCATCGAGATCTGCACCGACCTTCAGACCGCTTCAAAGGAAACAGACGCCGCGTTCGAGGTGGTCCTCAGAAGCGATTCGACCCTGCGTGGTCACTTCCCGTTGGAGGCAGAAGCTGCTGAGCATGTCCTCGGAGCAGCCGATGCCTGGATCCTCTGTCCGTTCTTTTTGCAAGGTGGCAGATACACCATCAACGATATTCACTATGTTCAAGAGGGCGACAAACTGGTCCCTGCGGCGCAGACTCCTTTTGCCAAGGACGCTACGTTTGGCTACAAGAGTTCGGATCTGAGAGACTACGTGGTAGAAAAGACCAAGGGCTCTATCCCAAGAGAAAGGACCACTTCGATTACTCTAGACACCATTCGAACTGGCGGCATTGAAGCAGTTCATGAACAATTGCTGAAAGCTGTAAACGGACAGAGACCTGTCATCGTCGTCAACGCAGCTGCTGATGAGGATGTCGATGTTGTTGTCGCCGCGTTGATCAAGGCCTCCAACTCTGGCAAACGCTTCCTCTTCCGCACGGGTGCGGCATTTGTATCTGCCAGGCTGGGGATACCATCTATTCCTCCCGTCTCTGCGAGCCAGTTGCATCTATCTGGTGATGCTGGTGGCCTGGTAATTGCCGGCTCGTACGTGCCAAAGACTACTTCTCAACTTGAGACCATCCGAAAGCGATCCGGTGACGATCTTACCAGCATAATCCTCGACGTTCGGAAACTCCTGCACTCCCCCGAAGATGCATCTAAGGAAGTCCAAGATGCCCTTGCCACTGCAGAGGCGGAGATCAAGAGAGGGCAGGATGTTCTTGTCATGACCAGCCGCGAACTGGTTGTGGGAGATGACGAGGCCAAATCTCTCGACATTGGTTCCACTGTCGCTCAAGCACTTGTTTCATTCCTGCAGAAGCTTGAGCAGAAGCCCAGATATGTCATTGCGAAGGGAGGCATCACTTCTTCCGACATGGCTACCAAAGGCCTGAGGATGAAACGCGCGCTGATCGTTGGCCAGGCCGCGCCTGGTGTACCGCTTTGGAGATGTGACGAGCCCGAATCAAAGTGGCCTGGTCTGCCGTACGTGGTGTTTCCTGGCAACGTTGGCACTGAGGATACTTTGTACGAGGTGGTAAAGGGGTGGAGGGTCTAAGTAAGTAGAATTTGCATAAGCCCGTATTTACCACTATATCTAGCTGGTTACGAAAAATGGCTTGTCAAGAAACTATATACATCACTCGATGACTCCGCGCCAAACGCCTCGTATAGCAAACTATCATTCATGATCGACGTGCCATCTCCAAAGAAATCTTGAGCTTGCGGTTGTTGCGTGTATGCATCCCATCTATGAGGCGGAAACGGGAGACCTGCTGCTCCGTACCCAAGGCCTGGCGTTGGTGTCGTGTAATCTGCTACCTTTTCGTAGTCAAGTTGTTTCAGTTGCGACGTACGAAGTGGTTCATGATGTTCTTCACCATCTGTATCGGCCGTCATTTTTGTCAACATCTTCTCAAGGCCTGCCGCTATATGATGTAAGACGTGTCGGTCTGATGTTACCGAGCTTTTGAGCAGCACAATCATCTTTTCCAGAAGATGTGAGACGTTCAAATAGCTATGCTCTATATTAAAGCCCATGATCCGGTTCCACTTTGTAGCCACCTTCATGAGAAAAACCGAGGCAAAGGCGATCATGGTGTGGACATATAGAGGCGTGCCAACTAGCGAGCGCCTGAGGTCTTCTTCTTCCAATACAAAGGTCAGGATGCTTGCGGCCGCTGAAATGGCCATGTTGGTGAACTCCTTTCTTTCGGTGGATAGCTTTCCAGAATTCAGACTGACTCCTCGTACGGCGAGTATGTTGAGTTGAAGTTTGGCAAAGTAGCTATAGAGGATTATTCCCTTCGGCGGGAACGTTCCGATGAAGTTGCTCCTCTGCTGCCGAGCGTACCACCGCATTCGCCATTGTTCAATCTCCAGGTCGAAGTTTCGGAGATCGGCAAAATCCTCTTCTTCCAGCATATCGGCGGATGAATCATGTGAGCTCCTGTCCGTTCTGCATCGGATCTGGTGAGGATCTGGTAGACGTCGTTGTCTGAAACGGTCATATACTCGGGTGAGGATCTGCATAAGCGCCACTTGTGAGAGAATCCTCGCATCTAGTGGACCAGAAAAAGGCGAAGCGAAGAACAGTTCGTGCTCTCGGATCTGAGTCGACTCGGCAATCATGGGTGGACGACCATAGGCAATGCTAAAGTGGTGATGACACACATATAACATGTACCACAGTCGTGCCCTCAAGAAATGCTCCTTGTCTCCCTCGAGGGCCTTGGCGAACGACTGGTGAATATTGAGCTCGGTGGCGATACGGATGGCGTGGCCGGACAGTTTCCATGATACTTCCGAAAGCCAAAAGGCAGCGATGCAAAGGCCGCGAACGTCGTCGATGCTGTGGTACCGAGAGAACATAGAGGACGATTTCAAGGCCAAGAACTCTTTATAGCATTTGTCGAACGTTTCCGCACTCGTAGGCATATGCAGAGCAGTAACGGCAAGGATTGTTGCCGTCAGAAGTTCCGAGGACTTGCGGACCGAGTGAAATGACGGATGGGTTTGCTCAAGACCAACCCAGAGATAGTGATTCAAGGACATGTGGAAACTACAACGAGGACGTTAGCTGTGATGGTTGTAAGCATCCGGAAGAAGACCCAGGTATTGTATAGCTCATCCGCCTCGTGCTCAGAGATGACACCCCTCGAGATAAAGTCATTCAACTCCTCTTGGCCCCCAGGATGAGGACGTGCGGCGTTGGCTCGATTGCTTCTAATATTGCGTAGTCTTGTCACTTCGTACAGGCTACTCATAGGCTCTTCGACGGTCACTGCGCCAAGTCCTTGATCTTCGTTCGGTGCTGGATCGAGCGAGTTTTCGCGGGTCATGGCCATTTGGGTATTGTCTTCACGCGTGGACAAGCCCGCAGGACTTGTGGTGTTTGCGGGAGTAGCGGTAGTTGTACTTTGCACCGCGAGGCTTTGGGCTTCTGGTGGCTGCAGTTGGGGTTGTTGCTTTCCCGTGACAAACCTATCGAGAGTTTGCCGCATTGACTCGATCTCATGCCTCATGGAGTCAATTTTATGCCTAACAACTGATGGTTAGCCTATCATTGGCTTTTAAGATTAGAAGAAGACTCGTCAACATACTCGTATCTCTCAGCTGAAGCCATATTCTGGTCATCGCCATTCATTGGGACAGCACTCGTGGGCTTGAAGACGCAGTCCACCTTGCGCCGAAGACAATGGCGGCATTTCCGGTCCCTGGGAAGACTTCGCATCTCATCTTTAACTTTCTACATTCCAGGCCTATCGGTGCATCAGTATTGAGTTGTATAGAACCATAATTGTTGACTTACACGCTTTGGATTTCCGCCCTGGGCCACTCCCGCCAACCCCAAAGACCTTCCCAGGTCGAAGTCCTTTGCGTTTCACATCGTCATCTTTGCGCGTCCACAGGGCTGGAGACGCATTTTCCTTCTCAGGTTGTGAATCAGACTGCACGTCCATGCTGTTTGCTAGTTGGTTTTTGCTCTTGAAAACTGGATATGGTGCAAGACTCGAGTGGATCGGACAATCGGGAAATGCCACGGCTTTTGTTCACACCATCAATAACAAGGAGGGATTGCAAATGCGGGGGGAAACAAGGTAATTACAGCGGAAAGCGGAGATGCCAGGGATGCTATTGCAAGCTGGAATGGGATTATTCCAGCATATGCGGATATGGTTAACCGGCCCATTGGCTTGGATTGCATGACGAACCCTGACGACAATTACAGCTCCGCCGTATACTCTGGAGTCTCCATATCGAAAAGGCTTCCTCTCTATCGAGAAATTCTCTTGGAGTACCGTAGTGGATTAAGTGATGCTTTTTGCTGTTTCCGCTCAAGTTAGAATTCAAGTTTCCACGGGAATCCTCTGTGTTGGATATTGAATTTGGTGGCATTGTCATCTTGGAATCCCCAGTCGCTGGGATATCTAAAAGTCACATAACTAAGCTCGCAGGACTACTACTAAAGTAAATAAAAGATAAAACTCCCCTTGTAAAGTATAAGACTAACTACAACCACACCACTGTGTAATATTGCCTGGATATCATACCTCGCTTTACCGCCAACGTTTGCACCACCAAGAGGCCTGCCGACTGTCGTGTGCTCTCCATGCTTCTCAATATGTTCACACATGGCCTTGTCTGAAACACCCTCCTCAGCAGATAAAGAAGACTCCAGCTCGTCCATCTTCTTGTTGTCCCTTCTCAGGATGAAAGCGAGTGCGATGATAATACCAATTAGAGCCACCAGACTTGGGTAGATCATGGAGGGAGATCGCCTGCTGGTACGATCAGAATACCAGGTATTGAACAGGCAGAAGATTGCAGTGAACAGGTATGGAGGAGCCGTAAGAAGCAAAGTGTTGATAGTCGAGTAGCCAAAGTTGTTGACGAGAGTCGGCAGGAAATTGGTGAGAGAGGCAACGGCCTGGACACACATCTGGCCAAGAATACAGAGCCAGACCCGGTGATCTTTGGCAGCCATTTTGAATGCTGCAAGTGTGCTGATATCATCTTCTTCTTCGCCAGCGTCTTCGATAATACGCAAAACTCCCAGAGCCCTCTCTTCCTCAGACAGCCACTTGGTTGTGGCAGGCCAGTCTGGAATGATGAAGCCTGTGGCAACGGCAAAGACAACTGTGGCAACTCCCTCGATGATGAAGAGCCAGCACCAGCTCTCAATCTTGTTGTTTCTGAATGCCGCGGCGATCCCAGCTGCGAAAAGGCCACCAAAGGCTCCTGAGAGCATTGCGGCGCAAAAGAAGATACCAAGTCGAAGACCAAGCTTTTTTCTCGTGTACCACCCAGAGAAGAGAAATGCAACTCCGACGAAGAACGGGGCCTTTAGAGAGAGTTGAATCAGCATTGGTCAAGCTCATCAAGTACATCACTCATACCTCGGTGACTCCAAGGAAGAAACGACAGGCAACAAGCCCGCCAAAGCCTTGAACAGCACCTGTGGCGCCACTAACAATGCCCCATGCAACCATACACGATGCGAGATACCAACTCGGCCGGACCAAGCTGAGAATCATATTACTCGGGACTGTTGTCGTCAGCCAGATTCAGCCGTACTTGTTCGAGCACAGTCAATACCTTGCATCAGAATGTAGCCAATAAAGGTAACACTCAGAACAACGTTATACTGAACACCTTCAAGACGAAGATCTTCCTCCAGTCCTTGAACTCGAGCGTGGGGAACGGCGTTTCGATCGATGTAGTTCATGATGTACATGACGATCTATAGACTTTTTGTCAGTATACAGCGCTTTGGACGACATGGACAAGATGTAAGGGAGAGACGTTACCAAGATTGGAAGCAGACGAAAGTCAATCTTTCTCAAGAACTTCTTTTCACGGGCAGCACGTGCTTCGGGTGACCATGCTGCTACGATAACGGCATAGTCGGCCGGAGCAGCGTCTATTGCAGCTGGTTGAGCCTTTGTCATAGCGAATAGATTGTGGGGGTTTTTCTTATCGAATTGTTTGATGGAGTTTCTTGCTCAAAAAATCTCCGTTGGTGATGGGTTGTGATTTCAGGAGTTCCAGCTAGGTTCCGAGGATCTTATACTCGATCCTGTTACCTCCCTACCCAGGGCTTGTTAGTCCTGAGTTCAGGCTAGGCGAGTGAACTCAGCCATCTCCAGGCCACGCTAAAGGGGTACCCCGGATTTTCCAGGATCTCGGGATTTGGTCATGCATGGACTGCGTCTGATGACATGCGGAGTCCCAGGTTTAACAAACAGCATATGAACTTGGTGGCCCTCCACTAACGAACAACCCGATTTCCCGGCCAAGACAACCCCGCGCAATTCATGATTTATTCTTGGCTGAGAACGAGGAACTAGATCCAATAGAAACTAGAAGCAAGGCTAGTAACCCTAGTTGATAGGCATTGTTCATGTTCTTGAGGCAGGGAATGCGGTATGACATCGGGAAATACCCCGAAAAGCCGGTCGGACAGTTACACGCGGGATGCCAAACGATGCATCTCAAGGAAGAGACAAAGTGCTTAGACCTCCAGTGCCGAGTTGGGATTCTGGGTTTAAAAATGAGATGAACGCTGCTTTCATCGTGGGATTCAATTCAGTCTGTTCATCAACAATACGCCATTTCTTGTTCCTCGCCTCCGCCGTGGAGCCTCTCCAAGCTTGGTTCATACGTTTCTGTCTCACCAGAGACTTTATCAACCCTATCGATATTCCCATCATCCTCCAGAATGACTAGTCTTTCCACGAAACTAGCTGAGCTCGAGACAGCCGGCAAGCCCATCCAGGTCGGCATCATCGGCGCCGGCAAGTTTGGCTCCATGTTCATCTCCCAATCCTATCGCACCACGGGCCTTCGTCTGGCAGGCATTGCCGATCTCTCCAAGGACCGAGCTCTTGGATCGCTCAAGCGAACCGGGTTCCCCGAGGACAAGTACGACGCTGCGTGTACTTTGTCCGTATCCGAGGGCATCAAAGCTGGCAAGACAGCCATCACCACCGACTCGGCTGCTCTAGTTGCCACACCTGAGATCGATGTTATTTTGGAAGTGACCGGCAACCCTGCGGCGGGTATTCGCCATGCTCTGCTGTGTTGTGAGCACAAGAAGCATATTGTCATGATCAACGTCGAGGCCGATGTCCTCGCCGGCCCTCTCCTGGCGAAAAAAGCCCGTGAGGCGGGTATTATTTACTCAATGGCATATGGAGATCAGCCTGCACTAATCGCCGAGATGGTTGACTGGGCTCGCACAGCCGGCTTCGACGTTGTATGCGCTGGCAAAGGAACTAAGCATCTCCCTGAATATCACTACTCAACACCGGACACTGTTTGGAACTATTACGGCTTCACCAAGGAGCAGCTTGCCTCTGGCGACTTCAATCCCCAGATGTTCAATTCGTTCTTGGACGGGACCAAGTCAGCGCTGGAGATGGCTGCTGTTGCAAATGGCTGTGATCTAAGCCCTCCCACCAACGGTCTCAAGTTTCCCCCTTGCGGAGTCTGGGATTTGCCTACAGTATTAAAGCCGGAGAGTGATGGCGGCCAGTGTGAAAAGAATGGTACAGTGGAGGTTGTGTCTTGCATGGAAAGAGACGGCCGATGGGTCTTCAATGATTTGCGCTGGGGTGTATATGTGATCTTCAAGGGTAAGTTTTCTTTTGCTATGCTCCGTGGTTGGCGTTCGTTACCCAACACTGCCTACAGCTCCCGGCGAATACCAGCGAGAATGCTTCAAGCAATATGGTCTCAAGACGGATGCGAGCGGCTGGTATGCTGCGCAGTATAAACCATACCACCTCATCGGCCTTGAGCTAGGCGTGTCGATCGCCACAATCATGTGTCGAGGTGAGCCCACCGGCCAGACAAAGACCTGGGCTGGCGACGTCGTGGCCACCGCTAAGCGTGATCTTGAGGTGGGTGAAAAGCTAGATGGCGAGGGAGGTTTCACTGTCTACGGTAGGCTCATGCCAGCTGAGGACTCGATGGCTATCGAGGGTCTACCAATCGGTCTGGCTCATGGCTTTGTGCTCAAGCGATCTGTCAAGAAAGATCAGAGGCTCAGCTGGCAGGACGTGGAATACACCGACTCCGCGCAAGCAGTTGCTGTGAGAAAGGAGATGGAGGCACTTTTCAAGGATGAATTTGAGTCTCGAAAGTCAGAGAACGCCAACGGCGCCAAGAAGTTTAATGGAATAAACAGAACAAACGGGGTCCACGCTTAGGGCGGTCGAATTTAAGTTGCAAAATTTATGGTTTTGTTAACGTAGTTAACATGCAAACACTACTGGTGTAGAGTGCCCTTTACAGTTGCGATGAACTGTACCGGCTTCTGATAATATTCCTCACATAGACTCTCGTTGAGGATCAACTACATCAGTGCAGTCAGTATAGGGCTCCTATGGAATTAAAAGGGATAATCTATTATCTGTCGATAAATAGTTGGACGTTGACTGGCCAGCCTGTAGCTATTTACATTGTTTTATTCTCATTCATTGGGTGAATCAAGTAAGGTGTTAATTATGAGTAACTTCCTAGAATTATGTAGGACGCAGAAGACAGCCAAATCAAGGTTCTAAAGAAAATACCGCTTGCTGTCTCAAAGATCGCCCGTTGATCAGTAACAAGCAAACAGATTCATGGTGTTTTAAGCCAGTAAAGAAGGAAAAAATGAGGGTTCCGGGGTTTAGGGGAAGCATTTTTCAACAGAACTAGAAGAAAAAAAAAGAGAAGAGAGAGGTCCTGGCCAGGTCCAAACTAGCGACTCTAGAAGTTTGGAGGATATTTCGAAGTGAATAGGAAGAGAACCCCAACAACGGAAGCTTTCGCAGACTTTACTCGTAGTAGCCTGATCAGTTAGAGGCACATGGTCCAATCTCGTATCGCTCAATTTGGCCCCATTTCACAGAATAATTACCGAGACCGATTCTTTCTCCAATACCGCCATGAGCTTCCATTAGCAGCTTATTGGCTGGTGATTAGAGCCTGTTCATAGCACAAGTCAATGAATTGGTTTGACTTCACGGGTCATATGTTCATGTTCATAGAACATTCACCCCGATGGACTGTTCTTGTGTTCATGATGACTGAACTGACACAAAGTATTAACTGTAGGCTCGAACAAGCTCTGTGTTCATGGTGACTGTCTCTTTTCAGCTGAACAACACCCTCATCTCCAGACTATAAATTCAGCCAACGCCCATTTCAAATCACAACTCACAACTCACAACTTCTCACCACTCACTCACAGCAACTCGCCACTCACTCGCAACAACTCATCCGCAGCAACTTACATCTTTCAGGAAAAACCGAACGCTCTCATATCTCTCACAACTTACCAACAACAAACTACACACCATGTCTTCCTCCAGCAACACTAACCGTCGCTCTCGCGCCAGCGCCGTCCCCGGCATCATCGACAACCCGCCCGTCGACCGTAGCAAGTCTCCCGTCAAGAGCCGCCGCGAGCGCCGCGCTGTTCGCCGCAACACCCGCCGCAACTTCAGTGAGGTTGCCGGTGCGGTTCGCAGCGATTCCGAGGACGAAAGTGAGCCCAAGGGTAAAGCCAAGGACGACCAGGAAAATCAGGCCGATGACAGCGAGTTCGAGGACGAAGAAGAGGATGAAGAACCTTCCGAGTCCGAGGCCATGACCTCTGCCTACGCCCCAGGTGAGTTGGCCCAGATGTACCCTTCTCAGCCCCCTACTCCTGGTTTCCCGGTTCCCTCGTCGTCTCACTCCTCCTCTTCGCAGCCTACTGCGTCTCCTCCGGAGCTTTCCCCCACCACTCCAAAGAAGGCAGGGGGGGAGAGCAAAGTTCACATCCTCGGTGATGCAGAACACAACAAGGAGGAGGATGGAGAGATGAAGAAGGGTAGCTAAACCACCGATAATCTCCAAGATTACATTGAGTGAGCCGGAAGCTGACTTAGTAAAGATTACGCCGAATGCTACCGAGACATCGTGGAGGAGAGACACGCACGGCTCTGGGCTCTAGAAGGTCTGAACTCAAGTGTGTTCAGGACGCCGCCCAACGGAGAAGCCGAGTTCACTAGCAGCCAGGACTGTGAGAAAACGGCTTGGTGGAACACAGTGAGGAAAGTGGCAGGGTTTTGTTTGCTCTGATATTTCTTTTATCGATTTCTTTTGTTGGATCTGTTTGGCGGCTGGGCAAAAAGGGTGGCGTTAGATAAATTCCCAGGCTGGCTCTGGAAGTAAGAGAGATTGGGAATTGAACATTTATTTTGGACTCTTGGAACCTAGTAGTGACTTGTCTCGATCCATGCGTAATCTGTCAACAGTGGACTATCAACGTACTGAATTGCATACTTGCAGCAACCAAGGCAAACGGCGGTTTGACAGTCTTGATGGTCAGCACCTTTCAGTTGTAACAACTCGGTATATTTTTAAAGGTCAGCATCTACACGGATTATGCCTTTTAGTATTTAAAAAAAAAAGTCGGTTTGAGTAAAACTCTGGTCCAAAGGAAGGGGGTGGGCAGTTTTCACTTGGAATAAGAGGTGTAATCTTTTGTATTCCAAGCTATAGAACGCTTCAATGTATTTCTTCCAGAGTATGCAGAGTTACATATCCAAGACCTTGTGATCCCTCAATGCTCAAGTCTGGAATTTAGAAAAAGTTTTAAGGGCCTTCGAAGGAACAAGTCTATTGTGATATAAAAATATGAAGCCGCTCAGAGATGCATGAGAAGACCCTAGACAAAAAACAAAACATAAACGAGAAAGAATATTATGGCGCACCCTTCGTGTGAGCGGAACTATCGCGCCAAACACCGTGGACATCGCGTGAGAATTGCGCTGTTAAATCACGAATCTTGCTATCCAGCGTATTATATCAGCTCAATGTACGAGGAAAAAAAGACGATGATGAATACACGAGCAAAAGCGTACCTAAGCTTTGATAAATCAACGTCCATTGCTACCAGTGTCGAAAGATCGGACATGTGGTTCTTGGATCTGGCATCTTCATGGGCTTCAAAGACTGCTTGTTGTATCTGTTTACTCTCCACCAAAGCGTCCGTCAACTGTGCCCAGGCTTGGGCCGCTTGCATCAGGTACTCTCCGATGTCATTGACGACAGTCTTTGTCTGGTCTGCAGAGACGACCTCCTTTGCCATGGTATGAGAGGCAATCTCTAGATGCTGGATAAGCACTGATAGACTCTCGGCGGATTCTGCGTCGTACGCGGGCTTGGTGAGAAGGGAGCTTTTTGGGGTGGTCATGGGAATTATTTTGCAGGGCTTTGTTACTGATTAGCTCCGAGTGCTGGTACGTCTTTCTGAGACTTGGACTCACTCTGAGACGGGAAAGTATTGATGAGAGAGTAAGGACAGGGGCGTAGAGTGTATTGATCAAGGGTGAGAATGATGATGTGCGTATTCTCAAGAGCCTAGAGAGGTTGAAGAGTTCGATATCGGGGTCAGCAAGGGAATAATAAAAGGTAAAGACTGGATATGGTTCTCCGACTGCCGAGCGGGAGGCGATGACTTGAAAGGGAATCACCAGGCGGTGGAGACTGAAAGCCAATTCGAATCGAGAAAAGAGACAACAAGGCCAAGAGAAATGCTAGTGTCTCGGAAGGCCACTAAACAAGAAACGGAGGGAAAAGGGGTCCTATTGATGGTTAACGCCGCGGTACGTCGAGGTCACTGGACTGACTGACCGGGTGTGTAGCACGACATGAAGGGGTCATCCGCGGGCTTCTAGAACCGCTGGTTTTTTTTGTTGCAGTCACAAACAAGCCACTGCTTGACCGCCGCCGATGATGATGATGATCATGATGCTGTTGTTGTCTCTTCTCTCTTTTCTCTTTCTGTGGCGCGACTCAAGAAACGCTCGGGACAGGGGCCGGCTGCGACTCGTGGCGGATCGACATGGTCCGTTTCTTTGTTGGTCGGGCGAAAAGACAACAAGGTCCCCACTGTCGACGAGATTATTGAGGCTCTGGCCGGCTATTTCTCTCGATCTAGAAGCTGCTCAAGCTGAGTTTCGCTCTAGGAATATCTCCGAAGAATCCGGGGTGTTTGTTGACGTGCAGTTACTTTTTGCCAAGATATCCATTCATTCCATCTTTTCTATGCGGCGAGAATGACATCAGTGGCCTTGTCAGATCGGGAACAACTTCTCATCACATTCTTGATCCCGAGAATCCGGGCTCGGGCCCCTCTTCCCCGCGATGACTGATCTGCGAGATTGTCCCCCTCGGAGGGAGTCGCGAGATATTATTGTCACTCTGCAAGCATCAAGGCCAAGATTCCCAGATTGGTGTGAGATTTGATTATTGATCATGAAGAGTATTTCCTCCAATCAATCGAGATTACCCATGGTCGCGCCTGGACAAGCGTGCTTAGCCTGCTAGGCGCCGAGATTACAAGGCGAAACTTGCTCGTTGTGAGGCGACGACTTATCGCGTTGCATAGGTACAAAGAAGACAACATCAAAATCCGCGCGAGTGCAATCAAAACTACGGTAACTAAGTTTCTTCTCTCTCTTCTCTTCTCTCGCCTTCCGGCGACCTCCGAGACCTAAAATCCCTTCAAGCAAGGGTCCATTTGGTCCCACAATTGGGGATAGACCGGAAGCGCCCCGGGAACGTTACACAGGCGGTGAAGCCAACTTGGAAGAGAGAAAAGAGGCGGCGGCTCTTCTTGCCAACTAAAATTAGCCAGGATCAGGGCCCATAGGCCCATACGTGACAGCGAGAACAAGACGGTTACCGCGCTAATGCACCCAGAACAATGGATCGGTAGATGCACTGAGCCCGCCCAAGTTACATAAAAACCCGGATCACGGATTGTGTGACACTGATTGTTACTCCTATTTATTGAGAATAAATGGTCAACAACCAAGGAGGGCAAGGATATTACCTAATGTGCACACAACTATTGTGAATTAGTGCTGTTCCTTATTACATGTATTTGGACCCGGTCAACTATTAACTCATATTGGCGCTGGCAGCTCCATACAATCACCACGAGAATCCAGACAAAACCGAGGAAGAATCAAGCAAAGACGAGGCCAGCCATGTTCTGGGCTGTTCCACTGCAAGCACAAAGATCTCTGCAAACGATTGTGAACAGCAACATTTTAGGCAACAGGTTTCACATGGCACCATACTCAGACAGCTATGCATCCTACAAGATAGGTGGTAGATTTTCCAATCTTGTTGATAAATGGTGTACTTAGGCTATCTTTGATGTCATGCGAAGGATTTGTCTTTTGCACGACAGGAAACATGTTGGAAGGAACCTGCATGAGGATATACTCACCAAGAGGACAGAGACACATGTCTACAACAGATCAGCATGTACCACTAGAAAACTCATTAAAGACTTGTGACATAATTAGTTGGAAGTTGTTTAGATTCATATTCAAGTTCTCGTCTAATCCGCCCCAATGAGCTGCTCTGGTGGCGCGGCTAAATTTATTTATCCATGTCAGTTGCATACTGCTCTATCAAAAGCAAGGTGATTCCATAATAATAAATAGCAGCTTCTTCACACTCCAAGCATCGAAACCAAATACATACACAATTAGCTAACTTCAAACTTCTTGCATGCATGTCGCCGGGTCTGAGTCCATTCTTAGCTGAGGGCCTGAGGTTGATCAAGTTCATCAAACTGACCTGTATCCCCCATCGAGATAGTTCATGATGCGAATGGGGATCATGGTTGGAAGCAATCTCAGATTAGCCTTTCGAAGCCGTTTCGTTTTCAAAGGACCAAGAATTCAATTTCACCATCAGAGAGACTTCTGATGATCCCAGGCATTTTTCAGCGGTCTTCGGCGAAGGACACTCTATCTTGCTCCAAGCATAGGCTTCCGTTGGCACCGCCTTTGCTTTTACTTTTGTATTAGTGATCAAGGATTGAATTCAGTAAGAGCCCCAGTAAATACGAGTCGTCGGGTGAAATCTATTTGTTGGACCAAAAGATTTCAGAACAAGATACAACGGAAGGCGTCCTTTACATTTTGCCGTTCAACGCCGCAACAAGTAGTTAGCATTCAGGCGAACAAATGAGTGCAAATCTGACCAGATTCATGGCAAGACAGTATAACAGACTCCTTAGTTCAATCAAGCGTCTCCAAAGATACCTGGTTGATGTCGTGATTACAGGCATGATAGGTAGCCAGTGTGAGTTTGCGGGGAAAGCACGATAACGAGACCAGTCAGTATCTCGCCAGTAGCCCCGGCCGCCAATCCCATCTAGCCAAGCTTACTGCTCATGTATCATGGCAACAGCCTTTCACTAGAGGCTGAAGCATTTGGTGAGGCTTGAAACTAGACAATTTACCCAGCCCATCCCTGTTCTCTCTCGGCCGCTAATGCGAGTCAGGCCGAACGACAAGCCCTAGCGCTCACTAGCCGCTAATGCAAGCTGAGCTGAAAGATGCCGCTAACGCAGTCGAATCGACTGATTTTCGACGCTCATGAACCGACGTGTTGATCATGGCGCCTCCAAGGTCTCAGATCCGCTTCTTCTACCGGCTGACGCTAGTGCCACCAAAGACTATTGCCGCCGGGGAATGGATTGATTGGTAATTAGGTGTTTGAAGCTGAGTATAGCACTCAGCGAATGGGGCACCGGTGAGGAAGTTCAGCTGCACGGCGAATGTGAAGGGAATCCTGTTTGCGGGGGAGTTTGGCTGGACTGCGTGTCATGGCTGATCTTACGGATGTGCTACTCTAGTTGCTACCGCCTTTGCAATAATAAATGACCAACTTTGAATCAATGCATAGCAACAAATATCTTGCAAGGTAACAAGTTACCCAAATCCAATATCATCCCACTTTCTCATTGCTGACTGTAAATTCTCAGTTCAGACACGTCTACACCATGATCAAACTGGAATCCTCGGTCATCATCCCTCCATTGCCTTCCACCTTGCCCAAGGAGGCCAAGAACAAATCACCGCGGTCGATCGATAGAAGGAGAGAGAGGAAACAAGGAAGAGTCACATGACCGTAAATAACATGTAGATCCACAGAGAATGATGCAGTTAGCTAAACTTCCGCTCCAACGGATCTGCTGTTTGCACGCCGTCAGCTTTAGCGTTGTTGTCTCATCTCCATGGTTTCGTGTGGATCTGTTTTCTCCACATTTTGGAGACTACAGCTCGTCTCGATCAAAAGGATGGCGAGAATCCAGCCGAGGTATCTCCCACGTCAGCGTGGATATTTGGGTTTGAGGGGCTTGATGGCTGGTTATTCGCTAGCTTGTCGAGTTGTTCCTCGGCGTCCCTGCTCGCAAAGCGTTTGTCTCCACAGCCAAGTATTTCGCCCCTTTTCTTATTGTGGTTGAACAATCTCAGACGTTCGCTCAGTTCGAGGTCGAAAGCCTGACTGAAGACCTGGAGGCATCACCTAGCCTATGCTCCCACACGCAGGCCAAGTTTCAGAGCACTGAGGCAAAAGAACATGGGGCCAAGCTGGCCAAGTTCAAGGGGCACAATTCTATGGCCTGCGCAGCATGGCACGCACAAAAGCCAAAGTGCTTTGTTGCTTAGAGGACTTCATTAACATTGGACCTATCCTCCAGACCCCGAGGTTTCTCTAAAGTTGCCATCTGAACCGCATGCCATTCAGCCCCTGGACGCTTCTACCACCGGGATCAGATTTGTTTGAGCAGGCTGTCATATTCTTCAAACTGTCCCCGAAGAGCCTGTTCTAGTGGACATCGAGGTCTTGAATCTCATGGCAAGCTGAACACGGCGTCGTATAATGACTCGAGGAATTGAGAATCCAACATGAATATGCAGGACTTCTACTTTTACTCACTCAACCGCCGCAAAACCGCTTTCATCTACTCCAGACAGAATAACTCTGGCAAAGCTGTTACACTTGGACAAGACGCAGCCTTGCCAATCGAAAGACCGTACGGCTCATAATCACAGCTACCCGGGAGTTGCCCAACGAGCGCATGGGAAGACTTTGGTGGACGCCAGATTGCACGAACAGAGCTCAGAGCGACTGCCACGCAGTGTCTTATGCCTAAGGGGTTCCTCTCTTATCGTTCAGTGATATGATGCCAGAAGATTCGGACCAGTTCTTTCATCCTGCTATTCTAGGAGCACAGCTCCAGTTTGGCGATACCCAGCGTAGAGCGACTGATATAGTCACCGGTCTGCTGACGACTCTAGACTATCACTCGGTCCAGTACCGTACAGCCCTACCTGACGATCTTGCGAGCTGGAGAGGAAGTCTGCCTGGCGATATCGTGCTATCCTCTGGCGCGCCACTGACCAAGTGCAATTTGCCGTGCGCTAGAGGACTCACGTCCTTGTCTCTCAGACATCACTGGTTATCATTTGTCCTTTGGCTCTGATTGTACATACATAAACTTGCACTTTTGCTTAATGCTTTGCTGTCCTGCTGAGTTCTTCCTTCAAGAACTCTTGGGTATTATACAAGAACGTTTCGGCAAACCGACTCAGAGTATGAAAACTGACAGTGATCAGATTCAAGCCATCAAGATACTGTGCCTTGATGCAGTCCGCAACAACTGCATGATCCTCATAGATCTTTCGATACATAGCAAGGTTGCTCAAACTCTCTGATCATCACCCCTTTCCGTTCTCACTAATGCCCAACAGCTAAGTTCGGATACTGGCATTCTATTCACATTTTCTCCGCTCTAGCAATCCTTTCTCTTTCCAGTATTCCATCGATCGACCCAAAGGAACCGGAATCCGACGTCGACTTGCATCTCTGGATCGACTGTCAAGCAACACTAAGACATTAGTTAAGAACTTGGAAGCACGAGAGTAGTAATAACAAGCCATTGCAGCTATTGTATAGCGCATATTTACGAGAGTGCTTAACTCCACGTAGATGTATTGCAGTCAAGGTGTCGAACAAACTCTTACATTTCGTACCTTCGATATCATCAAACTCACATAGCGTGCATCGAGCAGGGTTGTCTATTGACGACGGAATACTCACGGTTGTACGATGAAGAAATTAAAAGACTTTCACTTTATTACCTCACGACATGGACTTGGGAAATCCTTTCTTGGTATATTTGGCCTGTGTGTTTACTTGTACTATTTACCTGCCTAGATGAAATTGCGTTTCTAGCTTGACCCTCGGGAGAGGGGAAATAGAAAACTGAATAATCAAATAAGTCTTGATCGTTTCAACTTAAATTTGTATAATTTATTATGATATTATCTTGTCTCCTATCTCCTACTGTTGTCGTGTTCTTAACTATAGAAGAAGGGCGTTGACTTGTGATTTCACGTCCATCAGGTAGTTGGGGACGACGTCTCTACATGAGCCTCGGGGCGATGTGTTACGAGATTTAGCCTCTAATGCAGCCTCGAATACTTGAAATTCTGTCTCCTTGGGCTGTTGGACGGATAAAGGAGGTGGTGAGGCGGTGCAAATGTTACGCCATCTCGACACCAGCCAAGCAGTAAGTTGAAAATCGTCTAGTGTATTGTGGTCTTCGGTTCACCGAAAGTATTTGGAGGAGTATTTTCACGAGTTTTATTAGAGATTAGGATTTGAGTAGGGCCAATCTGATCAGATGTGAGCTGAGGTAAAATACATCCACCCATCCGACTCGCCAACTAGGTACTCCTGGCTACTGGTGCAATATAATCACATGATTGTCCTCCAGATATGCCTCATACAGCTCTACAAGCTTTACTGCTGCACTAAACTCTCTGATTGATATAAAACAAACCGCTAGAGTGGATACATCCATCTTGATAGCTGGTGGGTTCTCGACGATGGGTATCAAGTTGACCAGTATCTGCACATCCCGCTGGCCATGCAAGTAGTAATGGACTTGATTAGGGAGACACGACATCTATTGATCCAGGTTAATTCTGGTATTACCGCTGTGTTGATGCCTAAATGCAATTGCCATCTTCCTATCTTGATTGCCGTGCTGCGCAGTCCGCACGTTCACCCCCGGCGACAATTTAGCGCCGTTACGCCAGACACCAACTCAAAAGGGTCTTTACACTTTGGAAGCTACAAGACTCATGTAGATACCCCAGATAAGACCAATGAAGCTCAAAAAGACAATTCGCCGGTGGACAGGGATGAAACTGAAGCTGATGATGGAAGCGATAGGCCAGATCTTGTAGCCGGCAACAATGATGGGAAAAGTTTGCTTGAAGATGTCAGCTATGTATTACAGAGGTGAAATGAGCGACCGACTGTCTTGATGTTGCTCATAATTTGTGAGCTAGCCTGCCCTTTGAGGATGCCCATGAGAATAAGGAAGGCCACGGTATTCATGATGGCCCCGGCAGTCATGCAGTCGACGAACCACTTGGTGAAGGTGTTCTTCATGCTGAACTTGGGCTCTCTGTCTTGGTTGACCTGCGCCATGCGCTCCTCGTAGCCCTCCTTAAGCTCAGGCGCATCTTCAGCAGGCCTCATCTCGATATCGCCGAGACGCTCATGTTGACGTCCCGATGGATAAGCTGGAAAGGTGCGCTCCAGGAACTGCTGCCAGTGATAGTTGGGAGGAGCAGTTATCAATGTGAGAGTGACAAAGCGCAGCAGCTGAAGGATGTCGAGAGATACCGGGCGCTATTGAGAAGCTAAGTTAGCTAATTGACGGGCCACTCTTACGGCAATGAAGCGGTTAATTCGCATGGATCGAAAGAGATTCTCCAATTGAGTTGGACACAAGGAAAAGCACTCTCAATTATAGACGGAAATACTGACGTGCTCTTGATGCGCTTCAATGAGCTGGGCAAAAAGGTTCGAGGCCGTCGAGAGGCCAGCGGCCTGGAGGGTGGAGCTAACGATGGGAGAAGGCATCTCGAATATGCAATGAGTGTAAAAGAGTGGATTCAGCTAACGAAAATCACCCGAAACGACAACTAATTGATGGATTGTCAATTGACGCGTTATCCTTGAAGCTGACAGTCTGTGAAATGACAGCGTTTCCATGCTGATTACGGGTGGAGAGAGCCTGTTTCACGTGCAGCTCGGGATAAGTAAAGATCCGCTGATGCTGACCCCTTTTGTCATCCCTTGAGTTGTCTGCATAATCTTTGCTGGACATTACCATGTATACGTGGGTGTTGAGAAAGCGGTACCAGCTAAAGGTTCATCGAAAGGACATAGGTCAGCCTTGTAGAATATAGGAACCAGTCTAATTAATGGACTATCACGATGGCGGCGGCAATTGGTGGCTCAAAGCGGTTCGACGAGGTAAACCATACTACGGATGCCGGCCGGCACAATCCCTGTCAACCTTTGACCCTCGCCGTCGATAGTCTTTGGGAAGCCAAGACCATTCAACTTGAATCCCAGGCGTGTGTTATCTTCGATCGTTAAGTGGTCTAGAGATAAGCACATTCTCATGTCCAACAGCTGCTCACGTGGCTTACGTGTCAGATGACCGTATCACTTACCTTTTTAGGTAATACAGCATCTTTGTCGGTTTCATGCAAGATAAACAAGGCAGTCAGCTGGGATGTTTGTTTTGACTAGAGATTCTCTTGGAAATCCCACCGTGGACGGCCCGTGTCCGGCTTTGAGAAATCAAAAGAGAGGAACGCGACAACGTGTAGAGAGTGTCGGGTGTGGTCGCTCTCGTCCTTGCAGATCATGTACACGCGGCAGATGCCACGCAATATATGGTACATGGGAAGACTCAACGGTCAGTCGCTGTTCTAAATACAGTCCATCATCGCAGATTCCTTGATTGGTTAGTAATAAGCCGAACCAACATGCCGCATTATCCAGAGGGGAAAGCTGTGAATAGCCCTGCTGAGACGGGCTACAGGCTTGACCACATGACGATAAGTTACATGGTCCCTAGTCCCCTCTTGACTCGATTAACCATCCTTTTCTCCCACCGCGCCTCGAATTACTTACTCGGGTCGTGGGCTTCCCCCTATCTGCAACTCTTGCTCGGTTATCGGCTGTTATCACCCCCCAACCACCGCTCTCGCCAACCTACTGCATCGGGTACACACCTCTCCGCATTCCAGTAGCACCTGATACCGCAACCTTCCTTTATCAGCGCAGATCATAGGCTCAACGCCGATCCGATAAGCCTCCTCCGCGTCCCTCTACCCCGCGTTTTGCATCCCTCCCTAACCCCGAAGGGGCAATGTTATACGGCCATGTTATCATCATAGCTTGCTCTCCAGCCATGTCCCAACTCGGTCGTGATAAGCGTGTGATCTCATGGGCTGCCTTGGGCTTGGTTGAGATGTCACCAAGCAGGCGCCTGCAGAATGGCTGTCATCAGTTTCACAGTAGGTTGTAGCCCAAATAACGCATAAAGAAATGGATGCCGCAGTTTGGGACACACGAGATGTCATTACGTTTGTAACGTTTGATTGCCTCGACGAGTTCCTCATCCACGCCCATAATCCATTGTGAGCCATAGGCTGTCTGATCCACCATGCTTGTCTTTTCAGAGTCCATGCATCCCAGCACGGTCAAGTCATTACTTGCATTGTCCGTTTGTGTAAGCGTTGCTGCGTGTCTCGCTATCTTTGCCCATACGTTCATCTACAACCGGAAAGCCTTCAGCCCGGCGCGATGGCCTACATCACCTCCGCCAGAGCCCATCAAGAAGACCACTACGGCGGATTACACAAATGTATATCCGCCCTCACAGCGGCATGTTCTCCCTGAGATATCACCAAGCTATTCCTCATCTGCAGTTGACCTCGCGCTATCACTTCGGCCAATCTTGAGGCTGGATGAGGACTATCGCACAGCCAGTCCCGCAAAGTACAACTTCACTGGCTTTAGTGTTTATGAGATTCGGCGCCTTGGTGACTTTCCCGATTATGCAAAGTTATCCGGCATTCCGTCGCCGCTACCACTCAAGAATTTCAATGTTGATACGGCCATGCCGAGGCCCTATCGGCCGTTTAGGTGGGCTTACCATCAGACTATGTGTAAGCGATGTAGGACCCAGCTTTCCACAACTCGGGCACTAATTCCACATTAAAGCTCTCAAGAAACTGGACCCAGACTTCTGGCTGGAGATTGAGAACACCTATCGAGGCCGCATTCGTCAACGCCAAGCACTCTATGCGGAGCACGGCAAAGATGTGCTCCAGGCCTTACCGGGCAGCGAGCTTGCGTGTAAGGAACTCATGGAGATGGTGATTCAGTTTCTATGTGCACGATATCCACAGGCTTTCGAACTCCGTGGAAACACATTTGTCAACCACATCTTGGAGGTCAGCCAAGATCTTGACAAGATCGAGCCCCTGCACTTGCTCCTCAACCACGTCCCTGAAGACTTTGGTCTCACACTACGGGACCCTGAGACTGGACGCTACTGCTTCAGAGCAGGCGTTATCTGTTCCTCGGTTGGTTGGAAACTCAGCGAGAAGATCGGACTAGGGCTCCCGGAGATCCACGCGCCTGTGCCTGACTACAAGGAGAAGATGGAGTTTAGCATGGACCGGTACGCCTTGCCCGTTGGTCACTCATGAACAAGTGAAGTAAACTGATATCGCCATAGCTTCTTTACCAAAATGCCTACCGATAGCCCTATCCAACGAGGATCGTGGGGTCTCGAAATTGGGCAACCTTTGTGGTTACCCGCCGACCACCCCGACTTTAGCCACCGAGACTCCCAAGATCCGTCTCTGCGCCGAGAAGAACTGCACCTGCGAGTAGACTGGCAGACCCTACGCCGACTGCCACTATCTGGTTCCATTGTTTTCAACTTCAAGGCCTTGTTTACTCCCATGTCTGAGTTTAGGGACGAACCTTATATACCGTCTCTCGTTCTCAAGACTCTGTACGAGGGCAAAGAGAATATTATGAGATACAAGGGCACTTGGCACGTTGAGCATGTCGCCAAGCCGACTCTGAGAGAGTGGGAGCGTGAGCAGGTTGAGAAGGGTCTGATACCCGAGAACTGGGAGCCGACTACTTTGGATGAAAATCCCTTCTTCCCTGGATGGGAGAGGAAATGGAACATGGAATGAGGGGCTTCAGACCGCATTTTGGAAACAGATCAGACGTTTGCTTTCCTTCAGCCCTGACAGGCTGTCCCCTATAGTTCCTCACGGTTGAGCCTGACTGCGTGTTTGATACATGTCAGTTATCGATATATTTATAGTTGTAATTACGGGACACACATTTCCCGCGAGAATAATTCACGGCCACGAGCATTCGCTGTAACTAGGGATTTAATCACTCATGCTAGTACTGGTTTCGATTCAAAAGGAGCCCAAGAACTGATAGGCTTCGGGATTGCCCTTTCTGTGGGTGTGTGCCGAAACTGGCAAAGATTGAGTTTTGTTGAGTGACATTTCATTTTACTACAATGTGGAGCACAAATTCTTTAGAGGTGTTTTTCTTCGCCCTGGTGATTTATCCAGACGTTCACCTGGTGATAGATGCTAAAGCTCGTTGCAAAAGACCCGAAGCACACTCTTGGATAATGAACCTCGCAGACATCCCCAGTATTTAAGCTGAGCTCATTTAAATTTTAAGAGGCTTAGAGAATGCCCCTGTAAAGTTAATAGATAACCCATTTTCATAGTCGCTGCAAAAGAATCAACACTCTCGAGATGATGTGATGCCCAAGTGTTTAAGAGATGACTTCGTTGTATTTCAAGACGAAAAATTTCGAACTATTATGCTGAACTCGCTTATGCCTTTCGTAAACCCATCACGTCTATCCAAACATGATATTCATAGACAACACTTGACTTTCACTCAACCAACACCACCTTCTTCTACCACGGGTATTTTCTGATCTCCTCCTCCTTGTCCAAGTTCAACCCAGCAGCCACCTGCTTCTCGTGCTCCTTGTCGAGGTACTCTAATAGAACATCGCCGTACTTCTCGCGGCCCTTGTACTCAGCAACCTTGTCGTCCCAACTCCGCAGAGCGCTGGCGAGTCTGCCGGGAACGTAGTCCTCCTTGGCAATGGTGGTGATGGGCATGAAGTAGGTTCGGATGGAAAAGACAATCGCGCCAGTCTTGGGCAACCGTCGGAGAGATTGCCTCTCGGAGCGGAACATGTGGTGCTCGATGGCCTTGTTCTTCTGGGCAGTGCTCCAACTGACCGAGGGGGCATCCTCATTGCCGATGCTGTGGCTCCAGGGAAGGCTGTCGTCGACCTGGAGGAAGTAGTTGTTGCGGCTGTAGACGGACTCGCACTTGAGGCGCTTGAAGAACTTGCACATGCCTGTCTCGAGCTTCTCCTTGAAGTGAGGAACATTGCCGGAGTAGTGAATGTCCGAGAGAGACATGCCGTACTTGTCTGACAGGCGCCAGAAGCCAGCGAGAAGGACTGCACCAGCAAGAAGGTAGTATTGTCCGTCAGGTCGCTCAATCATGATGGCGAGGTCGTCTTGGACAAGGCGTGCGCAGATTGCCATGGGATCCTCAGCCAGGGGACGCTCAACAATGTTGAAGTCTTCACCGGACCACTTGTTCTTGATTCCAACGGGTGTTCTCTCGTACATGGTAGGGTATCGAGCAGGCAGATATTCCGTCAACTCCTGGAGGAGTTCGATCGCAGCAGGGAAAGCGTCGGGGTGAGTGGCAACGCACTTGGAGCCTCGCTCCGCGATACGCTCGGCCTTGTCGGCATGGTATTTGGGAAAGTGGTTGTCGAGCTCGATCCACTCCTCGACGGGAACCGTTCGGAGGCCCATGGTGACCTGGTATTTGGGTCCGTAGCGGAACGCCCGGTAGGGGAGCGGTTTCGTCTTCTCGACGGACCAGCCGGGGTATGGCTCGGGGATAGGAGTCTTGTAGTCGCTGCGTTGCCAGTTGGCCGACACTTCAGGGAGATCATCTCTGAACTTCCGGCGAGTTGATAGGAGGCTGTATATTTGGTAGACAACAAAGGTAATGCCGGTCACCACACCAAAGACCATAATGGCCTGGTGGGTTGTGAGGCAAGAGAGTATAGGCGCCATTGTTGATGTAGATGAACCGAGATATGGCAAGAAGAAGGGGTATTGAGAAGTCACAACTTCTTGGATGTGAATGAAAGGTGAATCTGATAATCAAGAGATCACCATGAGAGAGTTAGAAATGTGGTTGTCCTTATACTTTCAAGACGTATCCTGAAGTGGCTGCTAAGACCTATTTTAACCACAGTCTGGATGCCCTCCCTGCCTCCCGTATCTGACTTACATCACCGATCACCCCTAACACTGATTACCCAGCCCAAAGTCCAACATATCCGGTTGGGGGTACAATCTTGGGATCATGTGCCGGATCCAGCTGCTCAAAGTGGCGATCCTACTCGCCACCACATCCGGCGCAGCACGTTTACCCCGCGATCTCACAACCGGGGAACTTGTCCCAGATAGGAAAAAGAAGCCTATCTCGAGTGAGACGGGGGCCATCTTATCATGACTGCGACCAAATGGCCCGGATACCTTGTCTCAAAGAGAACGAGAGGCGCGGACACACATGATGATCGTTTACGTGATGAGCAGGTTGACGAGCCTTTGGGTGGGTTTGGATAGGCTTTGGTTGTTCTCGTGAAAGTGAGGGGAAGTGAGATCTCGACGTGTATATGAAAGCATCTCTCTTCCTCTCAAACCGATCTCATCAATCAAGTCAACAATCTCACAAACACACACATCTCTCACCAGTCTCTTCCGGCTCTCTTACACTACTCTACCACAAAATCTCAAACCAACCCCTCGGACTTCAAAAACCACACAATGGCTGCTTTCCAGGTCTTCTCCCAGGCTCAGTCCAAGTTCGAGATCCCTCATCTCGCCAACGACAATGCCTTCCTCGGCGACGTGCACAGCAGCGAGAAGGACGCCGCAATCCCCATCTCTGGTGGCTTCTTCCGCATGAACAAGGGCACCCCCCTGACCTACACATACAAGTACGACGAGACCAAGATCATCCTCGAGGGCAACATCACCATCGAGGACACCACCGGCCAAAAGGTCGAGGGCAAGCAGGGTGATGCTTTCTTCATCCCCAAGGGCACCACCATCACCTTCTCCAGCCCCGACACCGGCCTAGCCTACTACTCTGGCGCCCGCAAGTACATGGATCTGTAAGGATCGGTGATATAGGACTTGCAACTTATGGGAAAATGGATCATTATAGCGGGACTGAGGTTTAAAGGACACTTGGGCTACAGAATAGAGATTCATGAATAAATGATGTTAGAATTACAATCATAACTGAACGTGCCTATAAATCCCGGTCTTTGAGTGTCGCATGCAGCAAATAACCTCCCGATCGCCAAATATCGCCAAACTACCACCAAAAAAAAAAGAACAAAAAAAGAACAAAAAAGAAAATCTCAAAACGCCAAATCTACAGAATCTTTTTTTTTCCCCGACTACCCAAACATTGATCGCAAATTTTTATCTTCCATCACATCCACCCAGTGCACAGAAGCAGACCCAGGCGGTTCATTATCATAAGCGTCCCAGATCGCCTTGATCAGCTCTCTCGCCATTAGCACCGGTTTCGGCGGCAGACTATTCTCCAGCATGTTGAGCCTCCCGGTGATGAAGTGCCGGGCGTTGCTGATGTCGAGCGACATGCGCGAAATCAGGTTTGCGGGCGGTGGCGAAGTGCCCAGCGCGTCCATCGGATCCCCCATGCCAGCAAACGGGCCGGGCTGCATCCCGACGGGACTCATGCCCGCCTCAAACGAAAAGCCCGGGACATCGAGCAGAGTCGCCGTGTCGTAGCGGAGACCTGTGCTGGCTGTGATGTACAGGAGGGGCTGGATGACGCGCGTGCCAGAGTTTGGGGGGATGTGCTCGAGGACGTTGACGAGGCGGAGGCTGAGCGGGATAATCCACTCCTCCCAGGGGATGTGTCTGCTATTCGAATGCGCGGAATCCAGCGGTAACCGAAGAGCAACGAGGTCGGGAAAGGTTTGGTACAGTTGGAGCAATGCAGCTAGCTGATAAGCCTCTGCTATCTGCGCTAGGTGAAGTGACGGCGTCCGATAGTCTCCCGTCTCGGTGACGGAGAGAGCGGTTGGGAACTCTAATCCGAGCAGACGCTCCTCCAGTCTTTGTGCCTCTTGGATCTCTTGCAAGGCCCTTTGAAAGTCCCGTCCTGTCTCTTTGGGCTGCTTGAGATTGCGACGGAAGCTCCGGCAGAGGCGTAATGACTGAGCAAACAGCTGAGAAGTAAGCGGCGAGATGCCCGTCCACGGATGTGGTGAGTTATCGACATAACGCTCGCTCAGCTGCATGGTTGTGGTGTCGTGTTGGGGTCCCTGTAAAGTCTCCTCTGCGTCGACTACTGCATCGTCGTCGCTGACAGCTGATAGTAGCATCTCGCAGTATGTCAGGCTCCGGTTGAAGAAGGAGAGGATCTCCAGATCCTTGTCGGAGAATGTTGAGACGCGGCGATTCAGGCGATTGAGGATTGTCCTGGCCTCGTGGAAGAATGGCAAACCCAGCTGCCTAGCATCCACCCAGCAGATGGTTGAGCCCAGACAGAAGAGTGAGAATAGGGCACCGACGGGTATAGTGTCCAACACAGCTCGACGACTAATCTCCTTGGCTTCACCGAGAACCGAAGTCGTGGCAGATTGCAAAAAGAATAGCGCAGACTGCCTCATGTTGGGCAGTCGTGTGGACAGAAAGCCCGCCGACATGCTCTGTAGCGCGCTGAAGACGGACTGAGAGCCAGTGCACAGTTCAAGGGCCAGTTTTCGATTCAAATTCGCCTCAGAGTCAAAGCCTGACCATTGTGTGCAGACTTGCTCGAACCAGTTGCTAATGAGAAGAGAGGAAGTGTCCGTAATGAGGCTGACGGTAAGCGGTGTACCTTCGAGGAATTGATCATTTGGAGGAGTCAGAGCTTGAGAGCCCATGTCGACATTCGAGGACATGCTGCTCATTTCGCCCGTTTCCACGATGGGAGTTGAGTGAGTAAAGAGATCCGTTTCAGAGTCCGTGCAAGAACTTGTTGTCCAGCTGGCATCCCCCAAGATGGACGTGGTGTCTTCGATGGGAAGATCATCGTTCCTTGATAGCGACGGAGTCTGTTCTATGCTGATAGTCGCGGGGGTGATGGGTGTAGCAGTCTCTGGCCTCATCTCTGGCCTCACTGATGAGCCTCGACGCGAGGGCGTGGGTGAGTGTCCTGTCTCGATGTTGATGTCGATTTCGCCGGGTTGGTGTTTGAAGGACCATTTGAACTCCTTCCAGTATCCACCGCATTTGACGCCTTTCCGCACACATCTTAGACACTCTGGTCTCGTTTCGTCACATTTTGTCTTTTCAAGTCTACGGTCAGTATGCAAAGTCTAGCTGGCAACGGCTGAAAGAGAGAAGAAGAGAGAGAGAGAGAGAGAAAAGAGAGATTTACATGTTTCGCTTTGCAGGTGGCGCAGCCCGACCGCGACCGTGGATTGGGGCCATTCTTTGGCCTCGAGGCTGCTCGCTTGCAGCCGCTCTTCGTAGTGGTCTTCTTGGTCTGCATCATAGGACTCTTGGAGGGTGAAAAGGGCGATGTTTCAATTCAGTTCAATCGAGGAGGCCTTCACCGACGGCATTTGGAAAGATCATCACAAGACACAACAAGCCCTGGTCAAAAAGAGGCACTCGCTTGTTCTTAAGGGATTGAACAGGGGGGGGTGGCAAGGCTTCCGCTAGGCCTAGGCGATTGGACGAGATAGTGGCAGTGGAAAACGCGGGGAAATACATCATACCTATCTCAGCCACTACCGGAGTCCCTGATAAGGAGAAGGCTAGAGCTGGGTTCTGCGGGCGTCTCGGCATTTCTTTTGCGGACACAGATGGGGAGGCTAGTGAGAAGTCGGAGATAGGTAAGAGAAGCCGAAGGAGAGCGCTCAAAGACGAGGAGCACTGAGCCTGGGAAAAAGGGCCATGGAACAAAGACAAGTCGAGTTTTATCATTCCGACTATCGAATAAAAACAGATGCTCGTTAACATGGTGTTTTAGAGTCCATGTCTGGTGTCAAGACAGGATGTTCGGGTGCGAGATCCGTTCCTTGCGAGTGGATCGCACTCCACAACCACGCGTGGGGTGATAAGATTGGATTGTGTTGAGATAGACGATAATCTAGGTAAGAGATTGCGAGTCATTCAAATGCTGTTGTTTACGTAGTACGTGGCAGAGGGCAAACCACGAGGCCATATAACTACTGTAGTTGTCCCTCTGCGCTCTACTCTTCATCATGGACAACAAGTTCCGAGATGGATGGAATGGATGCACAATGCGGGGTCGAGAGGCGTACAGCAGCAAAACAGTTTCTGATTTCTCCAAAGTCGCTCACCACTCAGCGCTCACTAAATCCCCAGATTGTCATTCCCCGTCGACGCCATGGCCTTGTTACCCCAGAAAATCCAGCCGTTGGACGCTGCGCTTGTGCAAACTATTACAAACAGAAACCATGAGGCTTGAACTCCCCCACAAACATCCATGCCCTTCCATTCACTCCTTCGCAGTCGCCTGCATCTCAACACACGTCATCCACAGCTTCATTGTGTCTCAGCTTTTCCATTCTCCAACGAAAGATGCAACGCTAGCCGCCTGAAATCGCGGAGGTAGAAAGCCCTGCCCTCTCCATCCAGTACCGACCGTAGATATGTTACCCTTCCAGCAGCTTCCCCTCCTTAAAGCTCCGAGTCGACACCAAAAACTCAAACACCCATCCACAAGATGCTCCAAGCCTTTCAGGTCTCAAGTTCAGCTTCCCCAGGAGAAATATGCAACTTCAAACTCCGCTTCGACGACCTGGAGTCCGCGTTTACCGGATCGAGCAACCAGCCTGTTTCGGCAATGACTCGTGGTCACGGACGATGCTATGGTCCGATCCCGAACTATGCACTTCCCTGCAGGCACCGTCTACTTCCTCCAACCTCAACATGTAGCGTCACGAAGCCTTGACCGCGATTCAGAGCGTCATGTGAGTGAATGGCCGGGCTCTTCTCGGGTAGCCGATATCCCATCAACACATCTCAGTGACAGGCATTTATTATGGAATACCTAAAATGAATAGAGGCGTGCGACTCAAACTGCGTTTGCCGGCCCATGTTCTACGCCGGGGCACCTCGATCGAGGTGTGACGCCCCTTTTCAAAATCTCAAACCTTCAATGGTAATGGGAAATTTATAGCCACAACCAGCCGCTTCTCGGAAATTAGCAGTAGTGAGGCTTTCTGCTCGAACCAGAGGGCCCTCGTATTTTTGAGTAACACTCTCAGGATGAACGAGCATGCGGGCATGCCGTCGTTTGCCGTCGAATAAAACACGGACTGGTACTAACAAGTGCGCAACTGGAGCGCCTCTGGCCTTAACAAGACGAGTGTCCGTACTTTCTGAGATGTGGCCATCAGCCTGAAAATAATGACAACGCCGCCTGGTACTGTTTGGTTGATCGACTAAACATAAAGAGAAGGGACTCCTTTCCCAACAAGCCGTCAAAGACCATGGAGGATGACTCTGTCATGTTCTGCGACACAGACCGCCAATTCTTCGACGTATCGGACGTCGTGGCTGGCCTGGAGTTTTGGAGACGAGGGGGCTAACGGATACAACCACAGCTCGCTTTTTTTTGCACATTGGATGGGATGGTTTAGAGATTCAAGTTGCGATACTAGGTTGATGTTGTAGGGGCATGGCAGAACTCTTTTGAAGAGTCGCTGGGAGCACAGACACGGTATAAGGTGATCACTGCTGTTAATGAAGAACTGGGCTAACGGATTGGACAACCACATAGATTACATTCATCATGCCAGGACAAGAGGATCCTATTTCTTCAGCGTTCTCTCTGTAGCGTCTAATCTACTTCTACGTCTAGAGTACTCTTTGTGCCATTCCTTGGTCCGTCTATCTTCTAATCCCTCTCCACATCACAGTCGAGCTCGCTCGTTCTTCTCTCTCGACGCCTCCTCCACCTCGGCCTTTGCATTGATCCTTCGCCACATGGCCTTTCGCATCTCCGTCCCCTCTATAAAAGCCCGATACCACTCCCTCTTGAACTTTGGCAACTTGCGTCCCACCCCCGGCTCACCTTCACCGGCCAGCTCGCGCACCGTCTCAAAGTAGTCCTCAAAGTCGGGAAATACGACTGAGAACCTGGGTCCGTCGCCGTGCGTCTTGATCCGCTCCGTCTCCCACTCCTGCATAGTTTCCACGGACGGGAGTGTCCCGCGACCTGCGAGGAGCCGCGCTGCGTAGACGGCCTGCCATTCAAAGATCTTGAACGTCAGGCCGGCGCCCACGGCTCCGACAAAGAGCAACGTCGGGTCTTGCTGCCAGACGATGTGCTGGTAGAGGCCGGGGACACGATTGTTGCGTATCGGTAAGGATGGGAGAAAGGGCAGAGTCCAGCTATAGCCGGTGCCAAAGATGATGTGATGGACGTCTGGGATCGCAGTCCCGTCGACGAGATGCACTGTTCGCCCCGCAATTTTCGCGATAGAGGGGTGTTGTTGTATCCGAGGATGGGCAAACGCTTCGTCGCCAAAGTAGGCGTTTGCTGTGTGACCGATGGTGATGCAGTGAACTGGAGACTCTGCTGTGTCGACAAGATCGACAGCGATATCGGCCGCTGATACAGAAGAGCCCACGACTACGACTCGCTTCATGACTACTGCATCAGTGACATGCATCCACGGCCCGAGAAGCATGACTGACCTTGTTCTGGAAAGACTGCTTACCGCGAAAGTGTTTGCTATGCAGAACACTCCCAGGGCGAGATTTCTCAAACTGCTCCAGTCCGTCTATTGATGGGATATAAGGCACCCAATAATGACCACTGGCAACAACAACGGCGTCGAACCATTCCGCCCACCAGTAGTCGCTGTTTTTACCTTCTTTCCGTAGAGTGACCTTCCATTCGCTGCCAATCTTCTCAGCATGTTCCACCGTGGTGTTGTACGAGATGAGATCTTCATAATGATTGCGCTGCAAAAGACTCGCGATGTAGTCTCGAATGACTTTCCAGTATCTGAACGGCGTCTCTGAGCCATGTAGGCCAATCGACCTCTCACTGCGAAGTTCCGGGATAGGCTCTTGAGAAAATTCCATGGTCACACTGGAGACATTGGTCTCCAAGTACGGATAGACGGAAGACTCTGTGAAGCGCGGACGATCTGACCTGGGCACCAGCGCCGGCAACTGCTCGGGGACCGCCAACGGCTCATCAGCTGTTCTGTCTGCTAATTGCGCAAAGTTGGAGACTGTTGGCGGTTGCGATGTGTCGCCGATCCTGAAGCGAGGCTGTCAGCAACTCTGCAGACAGAATCCAATGTCAATCGACATTTATCAGAGGCATGGATTGAGTTACCAGCAGCCTCCAGGTCCTTCGCGACGTTCAAAGACACGGATGAGGTCGAATGCTTTTTCCTGGGCGAGGGCATCTACAGCGATTGCGCCAGCGGGACCAGCCCCGATGACCGCCACGCGCTTGACAGCAGGGATCGCCATGGCAATAATAACACAGCAAGATTAAGCAGCAGTTGCAAAGTGACGCCGTCTAGTAAAAAAACGAAAGCATCAAGTGAGAAGAAACAGATTTGAAAATGAAGGCTTTGCCATCTTAGTACCGCGTCTTTGGGGCATTAGCCACCGCTCTTCTCCACTTCTGGCATGTCGGATGAACGACAGCCAGTAACTCTCGGCCGGGAGTATTGTGCTCCTATGGTTCTATATCACGCCATCGGCCATCGCCGGCTGTTGCTGTAGTCTTGAGATGAGTATTCTTACGCAGTCCCAGTTCAAGGCATCTTTCGTTGGGGCCGGTGGTATTGGATCAACAGCTTATACAAGACCCTGATGTAGAGGCTTCGCCGTCCTCCTAGGCATAGGCAAAGATGCCTGTCTTCGCTCGGGCTCGGGCTCCTTGACTACGACCCCCTTCCTGATCCTAATCCTGATCTATTAGAAGAAGGAATTATCGCAGAGTCACTACTAATAAAAGTGGCGCGCTACGTTTCTGGTTCAGTGGTCAATTTTCCGCACTTCGTATATCATCACCTTCTTAAAACAGCTTTACCTACTCATGTAGTTGCCCCTTCAATCATCCTTATGATGCATATCCAGTAAAGGGAAATCTTTTCATGTGTGAACTTCTCTTTTGGTTTCTTTCATAAGCTAAGTAAGCTTTGGATATATATGCCAACCCCGGGGGTCGTTCTCTGGATCATGTCCAAGCAATCGATCATTGCTCTCTCTCTACAGTCGTCTTCATACATATGCGCACTATCTCCGTCTGGTTCAAGTTAAATACCTTTATCTCGCAGACGATCATTATATGGTGCGCCGCAGCCAAAATACAACACGTCGACTGCCTGGTATACCATGAAAGCTAGTCGTTGAGAGGAGGTGCAGTTGGCTGAGCTCCATTACGTCGACCTCGCAATTCGATGCTGGGCTTTTCGTAGCGGCCCGCAGGATCCAGAGACAGAGAGGTATAAATCAACCTTGAAGCAGCCGAGTTTAGATCCATATTAACTGCAGACATTCCTCCAAGGTCTCGTTTAGAGTACCATTACATAGCTAGACTCCAAACTCCAACGACAAGCCATCCTCGCAATGACCACAGATATAGAAAACACCTTGTAACGCCGATGCAATGTCAGACATCAATCATCTCGAAAATTCGCTTTTAGGTTCGATCGTAAGAGAAAGGCAACAGCGAGCGCTAAACCATGGCTCCGTACTGGCGCGCAGAAGCACGCGATGATTGCGGCACAGACTGATCTGGCTCGCATTGCTCCAGCTCCCTCAACCACGCATTCATCCTGGCCTTCTTGTCGTCCTGCAGACTGCGATGCTCGTAGCCCCCCAGCTCATCCTCGCTGTAGCTCCAGAGCGCCAGGTGCTCCAAGATGGCCATGACGGCGGACATGACAATCACAGCGACAGGGTTCCCCCAGTCGGCCGACCACGCAGCATAAAAGATGAGGACAAATGCGTCCAGCGCATCGCTCAGCAGGTTCGCCGCCAGCGCGCGGGTAACATCGCGACGGGACATGGGGTCGGCATGCGCATTGTCGGTGTCGGCCGTGTACAAGAGGCCCGAGAGGAGGATATCGCGGATGCCAATGAGGCTGGCGAGCATGTAGGCGGAGCCATCGGGGGCAATGTCGAGGGCCCAGAGGCCGAAGCGCGGATACGTTATTAGAGAGATGCCGCGAAGGAAGCGGATGAGGGAAAAGGTGGTGACGGCGATGCGCTGGACATGATTCCCAGCCGAGAGCTCTGGCGGTTGCTTCGCGAACTGAGAGGCGATGGCGGTGGGAGTGGAGATGGGGAGTAGAGGAGACGTTGAATCTGCTGGCATGACCCTTAATCGTATATCGAGAACGGTTTATCGTCGTGAAATGTGCGCGCGGCGTCTTGCGATGGGGATGATGGGGCAGACGAGGTCGGTGTGTCTGTCGAGTCTGGCGGCTCGACAAGTTGGAGGTTATCGCGAGATTCGATCAGATATGTGATGAGGAGGTAGGAAATGGGAAGGGTACACAAAAACGGGACTGCTAGAAGAAATAGAAATATCAAGGCTGCCATACTATCACATCGGGATGCCCCTAAACAGCCAAGCTAGCGACAAGAACCGCATCCCGTCTTGTTGGACGCAAAAAAAAAAGAGCTCACGCGTTTCCCCACAGATAGTGGAATCGTCATGGGATAATTGGAGTGGCGGCTGTTTTTTCTGAGGGTGTCGTGACCCCCAAACCCACAGAATCTACACGGTCCAAGCTCCTCTGAAAAGAGCAGTCTGCTTAGAGATCCCTGCTGTTTTCGATCTCGATGTGACGGGAAACGGCAGCTATTCGCACGAGAGCTACAGTAGCGGCAAGTGCCCGCAAGCTGGGAAGATAAGCTCCGAGTCGGTGAGCGGATATGTTTCAGAGGTGGGATGGGCATCCTTCCAACTGATGGTGGTGCTTATGATGAATTGATGATGGGGTTTGGTAGATGGTGGTGCTCTGGTGTGAGTAATAAGGGTCCAACAAGTGGCAAATTCTTCCTTGATCCATTTTCAGGGTCTTGAGCTATCATTTGTTCTGGTTGCACATCGCCGTGATGCGATTGATCTCATGTTATGTATGGCTCGCAGCGAACTGGTGGAGATGAGGCCTCTCGCACCCTTGTCTACCGGCGCCTGCACATCATCCCACGCAGGCTTGGTCTGGCCTGAGTTCTATTTGTCCTTGTTGGATACGAACCGAGACTCAAATACAACACCACGGTGATACAAGAAGACAAGGCTAGTGGTGTATGAAGGTTGGATCGGCAACAGAAGATCACCAACGTCCCTCTACAAGTTATCAACTGGCTCGTGGCGGTTTACGTTCTTCCTCTGCTCATAACCATGGGCGAGATTCTTCATTAAAACGACTCTTCTCTGGCTAAGAGCCTTGGCTAGATTCTTGCAGGCCAGCATTCTCCCTCTCTATCTCTCGAGATGTCCCTTATTAGGAGACGCAAAGACGACAACATCAGTTGGTATGGCCCTCATGGAATGGGTTCAAGCCGTCTGCATGCAGTCTTTGATCAACACTGACAAATTCCTGCGCATCCCACCTCAGCAACGACTCGATATCCTTGTCGATGGTCAGACGTCCGTACTGTGAAGACCATGAAGACGGTACAACATGGCACGAGAAGACGTTGGGCGATTTTATTGGTGTGTCGTATCTGACGACGATGGCGACTGGCCGGACCATTCAAGATTCATCACGTGCTATCCAGCGTCCTGGTTCTGGGGATTTGCACATCTCGCAACTCCAACCACCGAGTTTCGACATGGCCAAGAAGCATTCTAGGCTCCGCTCCCTGTCAAGCCCAGGTTACCGCATCCAAGGCCTTGGGGAACGGAAAGCCAAACTATCGAAAAGCCTTCCCCGCCGTCTCTCAGCCCCGGAGCTAACTCGCTGTCAATCAACGCCATGACTCCTAACTGGCATTTAAAGCCATATCTTTACCAGGGTCCAGACTCCCGTCCCAAGGTTTCGCGCTTCTCCGCGCTCACAAGCTTCGAGCTAGATTGAGGAGTCTCCCAATGATTGATAGAGCTAGATAGCCACACCGTCTCCCCATTCGTCCTCTCTGCGCGCTCTGTTTCCTCATTTGTGCTGTAGTAGTAGTTGACCCTTGTTCATCTTCCCTCCTCTCCCTTGTCTCGCCAACCATCCCGTCTTATTTGTAACCTGTCACATTGATTCATGTTCAACCAACAAGCAGGTTTAACCCTCAGACCCTATTGTTTCATATGCGTTTTGCTGGAGAATCCGGGTTGCCCCATTCCGTCGTGAGCGTCGCATATTCGTCTTGTGATTTCTGCTCCTCTTCCTATCCCTTCTTCTAGATATCCGCCAGGTGAATGGGCCGTTTATTCACAGCGCAAACCAGGTTCGAGATATGGGCACATCAGACTCTGGAAGTAAACGATCGAGCCCCAGGGCTACTCCCAAGAGCAGCCCGCGGATATGCGGCAAGTCGGGTTCTTTAGCGGGATTCAATGACCAAGGTACGAGAATGGAGTGGAATCGGGAACAAGACAAGCCTTGCTTGTAAGCACAGTGAACAAAGACAACCGGATTATCGTGCACATGTGCGGTCAATATGGGAAGGCCCAGACGTTAATATTTCACCTATATGCACAGCTCAATGGCCGAATATCAGCTAACTACTTCTAAAGATCAGGACAACAACTACACCCCCGATCAAAATCACGGGCTTTTACACGGAAACGCGAGAATCGAGGCCGGCGGCAGTGATGAAGACGGCGAGTTCTCGGCGAGCGACTTTGACGCCGACTCCATCAGCAACGTCTCCAGCTCGACGTCGATCGGCTCAAGCATCTTAGAGCACAACTTCGAAAACGGCCGCCGCTACCACCGATATCGACACGGCCGATATCCCTTGCCCAACGACGAGGCCGAGCAGAACCGCGAAGACATGCTGCATGCCATGATGCTTGAGGCGACCGATGGGAGGTTGTTTTATGCACCCATCAACAAGAACCCCCAGAAAATTGCTGATCTGGGGACGGGGACGGGAATATGGGCTATTGAGAGTATGCTCCTGCGCCCTCCGTCTTTTCTTTGGGGGATACGGTTGGATAATATCGGATGAGATGCGCTTATAAGATCCCTTGGCTGACTGGGTGTCGATGCTGTAGTGGGAGACAAGTATCCGAGTGCAGAGGTGCTGGGCCTTGATCTGAGCCCGATCCAACCAGCCTGGGTGCCTCCTAATGTTAAGTAAGTGAATCTCTTGACAGCTCTTTCTTCGTCACATCTGACTTGTATACAGGTTTCTTATCGACGACGTAGAAGACGAATGGCTCAACGGCAACGACTTTGACTTTGTCCACCTCCGCAACATGATACCCATTCTTAAATCTCCCGTCGGCCTTCTTAAGCAGGCATACGCGTGAGTATTCTATTCCCTCGTCCCTCGTTTTCTGATGTGAAACCCTGACATGGCTCATCCAGCAACATGAAACCCGGCGCCTGGGTAGAACTCCAAGACGTCGACGGCCAAGTCCACACTGACGATGACTCCATCCCCGACGACTGGCCCCTCAAGCGCTTCACCGAGTACATCGTTGAGGCGTTTGCTCAGTTCGAGACCAACTCGCACGCCGCCGTCTTGGGAGCACAGTATCTAGCCGAGGCGGGATTCGTGAATATCCAGCACAACTTTATCAAGCTTCCATACGGCACATGGCCCAGAGACAAGTAAGCGGTCCTCGCTCGTCATTAACGCTCACTACACCGTAGAAGTAGCCATGGGAGTCGAAAACCTATCAACTGACAGAGTCATAGGGTCATGCGGCTCGTGGGCATGTACTACCGCACCGCCTGCGAAGAGTTCTTCCCGGCTGTCGGAGCCCTGCACTTCCCAAAGATGGGATGGGACAAGACCGAGATGGAGATCTTTTTTGCCCAATGCCGCCAGTCGATGCGGGATCCCAAGGTGCACGCGTACGGCAAGATGCATTTCTGGAGTGGCCAGAAGCCTCTGGACGCAGAATAAAATCTCAGGGGTCGACCAGCACAGGACAAGCGAGAAGATGAACCAATCCAGGGATGGGTCGGAAGATATGTCAACTTTCGTGGAAACAGTCGCCGAGCGTGTTTTGATTCATAAACGGGGAAAAGGACAACGTAGACAGGAAATGCACATTTGCTTCATGAATGATGGATACCAAATACCAGCTTGTTAATCACCAAACTCCTCAACTTTTTATACACCGTCTAAATTCCCTTGTGCATTACTTCAGTCCGCTTGAACATGCAAAAGCCCTCACCTCCGACCCTTCTTGGCCTTCTTACTTCTCGGTACCTCTTCCTCCTCATCGCCGACTCGCCTCTTCTTCCTTCCCTCCTCAAGCAGCTTCTGCATGCCCTCGGTGGCCTTGAACTTAGGGTTCGAAGGGTCGATGGCGTACTCGTGGCTCTCAAACACAGCCTTGAATCGGTCGTCGCCGACATCCATCTTGAAATCCTCCTGTAGGCCACCCCGCGGCTCCTTGGCCTCGGCCCTCTTCTTCGCCTTGCCCTTCTTGCGCTTCAGCTTCTCAGCGCGTATGATCTCGTTCATATCAAAGTGATCCAGGTGATCAGCCTGGTTGTCGTTGGCATCCTCGGCCATGACCTTCTTCAGTTGTGCCTTTTGTGCCGTGGACTCGGCCTCTGCGGCTTCGCGGGCCTCGCGCTTCTTGCGACGCTCCTCCTTGCGGATGGATGTCTTGGAGGTAGCAGCGGGCTCCTCAGCAGTGAAGAAAGGATCATTGAAGCCAAGGTCATCGTTCTCGGCAGCGGAGGCTTCAACTACCTCCTCCACTTCCTCGGCATCGGGATCCAAGCCTTCACGCTTGGCGCGAGCCTTCTGACGCTTCTGCTCCTTTCGTTCTCGTTCCTTTCGCTTATACTTTTCGATTGTTGTCTCCTCTTCGGGCGCCTTTTTGGTTGTGTTCTCCGTCAAAGCGGGCGTAAAAGTAATTTCCATGCCACCCACGGGAGCGTTCTTGGACGATTTGGAAGCAGACTCTTCAGCCAAGCCCAAAGCTGCTCGCATCTTCCGACGCGCCAACTCCTTCTTGGACAACTTGGGTTCATCTTTACCCTCTTCACCTTCCCCGGCGGGTTCCTCAGCCGCCTCCTCCTCATCCTCGTCAGAATCCTCGCTGCCACTAGCCAAATATGCGCGGAGGTCGTTCTCCTCGATCTGGGCGCGGCTGCCACTGAAAGCGCGGTTGATGGACTCTTTGCGTAAGGCCTCCTCCGGGTGCATGTCCCATGTGAGCTTCACCTTTGAGCTCTGAAGGGCGTTGGTGACAAACTCGATGGGCTTGTAGGATTCGGGCACTTTGTCGCATTCGTCGCGAGGCTCGTCGTCAAAGGCGACATCGTCGGGCACAAACCGCAAATCGAGAAAGTTGGAGGAGGATTGGTATTCTCGTCCATCGACTGCTTCGTAGAGCTTTTGCGCAACAGCCGGGCTGGAGCAAATCATGACAGCATAGTAGTATCGCAGACGGTCAAGCTGATAGGATCGCAAGGCATCGCTGTCAAAGTCCTGATCGTCGCCCTCCTGAAGCAGGTCCTTCTTGATCCTGTCGTCGCCGTCTTCACTATCCTCATCACTGCTATCTTCCGAATCTTCGTCCGAGTCGACGTTCTTGGAGCTCTTAAACAGCTCCTTCGGGGGGCCTTCAACCTCCTCCTGCTGCATACGCTCCTTGCCAAACTCGCTGGGGAAGACTGAGATTTTCTCGATACCACCGCCACTGCTGGGGAGGAAGCTGGAGAACAGAGCCATCAGATCAGTGGATTTGACATGATCCCAATCGAGATTGACAATGGCGATGCGATTCGTCACCTCGCCAGCTTCGACCTCGGTCTGCTCGTCTTGGAACCGTTGCATATCTCCTTCGGACTCGACTTTCGCGCCACCGTCTTCTTCGTCGGATTCAGAGTCGTCATCGTCAGAGCCGGCCTCTGACTCAGAAGACGAGAAGCCACCACCTCGAGCCGGGTCATAGTTCTCGTGCGCCTTTCGTAGCTCTCGCTGAACAACTTCATCATCGTCGACCTCGATATCCTCCTCTTGCTCCTCATCTTTGTCGTCGTTCTTATCTCCTTCTTCTTCTTCCTCTTCATCCTCTTCGCGGTATAGCCTCTGGAGTGCCTTCTTTTTAGAGTCAGATTTCACTTTTCGGCCATATCGGTCAACTTTTGCGGTAGCAGTGAAGTCATCATCATTGAGCATTCGCGCGAATCGTTTGTCGATTGTCGTCCGGGTCTGCTTTTTCGAGGGAAGGCGGAAACGAGGGTCGGTTTCAAAATCGGCGAACCGCGCATCGGCGATGCGGCTCGCGGACGCGCCGCTCTTTTTCTTCGAATCCTTCATTTTGCCGCACGACGTTGAAGATAGACCGTGATGGGATTGTGTGAAGCTCAATGGAGGGGCAGAAAGCAATTTTTTGGCGGTGAAACTTTTCTGCCGAGGGCGGTGAGCCTGAACCGTCTTCCTCTAAGTGCTGTCAACGTTGCCGTTTTGATATTGCATCTTATTCCAATGCTTTTAACGTCATTCATTGCAACCTATACTTCAGACAAAAAATTCAGGAAATGTTGATCTGTTCAATTTGATAACGTCGATGGAATAGAAAAGCCCTGTCGCACATTAACATTCTATCGTCTACATTGAGCTCGACCATAAGGTACCTTAGTGTGAGAAATCTCGGTCTAACCAAGTGGGGCTGTCGGTCATCGGCCTCTCGAAACGCCGCCCATTTTCCAAAAAAATTCCAGCGACTCGCGACTCCAAGAGTTGTAAAAGCCTAGAAAGTCGTGAGAAGTCGTGTTCCCTTACCATATTCAACTCTGCGCATATGGCTCCCAGCGCACGACACTCCGGGCGAGCGCCCAAGCCGCCTAAGAATGGCCGTACCGAGCAGCGACAACAGAAACGAAAGAGGGAGCAAGAAGACGTTGCAGCACTTCAGCAGCGGGTAAACGATCTGGTATGTCTTTGATGGCGGGGTGTTGGCGATGCCCTCACAACAGCCCTTCAAGCCTTTTCAACCTGCTAACAGACCTCAGGATCTTGGTGCAGAGCCAATCCAGAACTTCTCCCAACTTCCTCTCTCCGTACCGACTGCGTCCGGCCTCGAAGCCTCCCACTTCCAAGTCCTTACCGACGTCCAAGCCCGCGCCGTCCCGCTCGCCCTCAAGGACAAAGATATCCTTGGAGCTGCCAAGACAGGCAGCGGAAAGACTCTTGCCTTTCTTATTCCCGTCCTCGAGAAGCTATATCGCAGCCAATGGACCGAATACGACGGCCTCGGCGCTCTCATTATTTCACCAACCCGTGAGCTTGCCGTTCAGATTTTTGAAGTCCTCCGAAAGATTGGTCGCAACCATGTCTTCTCGGCTGGCTTGGTCATCGGTGGAAAGAGTTTAAAGGAGGAAGCAGAGCGTTTGGACCGGATGAATATTCTTGTCTGCACCCCTGGCCGAATGCTGCAGCACCTCGATCAGACCGCTGGCTTCGATGCCAACAATTTGCAAATGCTGGTGTTGGACGAAGCGGATCGCATCATGGATATGGGCTTTCAGTCAGCAGTCGACGCCCTGGTTGAGCATCTCCCGAAAACGCGACAGACCCTCATGTTCAGCGCAACTCAGAGCAAAAAGGTCTCCGACCTTGCCCGTCTCAGCCTCAAGGATCCCGAATACGTCTCTGTACACGAAGCTGCAATAAGCGCCACTCCTACAAACCTACAACAACACTTCATCGTCACACCTCTGACAGAGAAACTTGACACTCTCTACGGGTTCATCAAAGCCAATCTCAAGAGCAAGATCATTGTCTTCTTGAGCTCAGGTAAACAAGTCCGATTCGTATACGAGAGTTTCCGTCATCTACAGCCTGGTATTCCACTGCTCCATCTCCACGGCCGACAGAAGCAAATCGCACGGTTAGAGATCACCTCAAGGTTTACCTCTGCAAAGCAGTCGTGTCTTTTTGCCACCGATGTCGTCGCACGAGGAATAGATTTCCCTGCTGTTGACTGGGTCATTCAGGCCGATTGCCCTGAAGATGTCGACACATACATCCACCGAGTTGGTCGAACAGCTCGGTACCAGAGCAATGGTCGCGCCGTGTTATTCTTGGACCCTAGTGAAGAGCCAGGCATGCTCAAGAAACTGGAGCTGAAGAAAATCCCGATACAAAAGGTGAACGTCAAGGAGAAGAAGAAGAGAAACATCAAGGATCAGTTGCAAAATATGTGCTTCCAGAACCCTGATCTCAAGTACCTTGGGCAAAAAGCTTTTATCAGTTACACCCGATCAATTCATCTGCAAAGAGACAAGGAAGTCTTCAAGTTCAACAAGCTCGACCTTGACGGCTTTGCTGCTAGTCTTGGTCTTCCCGGAACACCCCAGATCAAGTTCCAGAAGGGCGACGATATCAAGCGGATAAAGAACGCCCCTCGGGCAGGCATGTCCAGCGGGTCCGAGTCTGAAGAGGATCTAGACGGAGAGAAGAAGAAGAGCAAGAAGAAGGCCGAGGTGCGAACAAAATACGACCGAATGTTTGAGCGGACAAACCAGGATGTCTTGTCAAGTCATTACAGCAAACTCGTGGGTGAAGGAGAAGACAAGAGGGAAGGCGACGATGACGACGACGACGCCGATTTCTTATCCGTGAAGAGAGTTCTCAAGGACGATGATCTTGACGAGGCGTCCAAGGATGCATACAAGAGTTCGGCCAAGATCATCGACGGCCTGGGCGGCGAGGAGCCCTTCGTCGTCGACTCTAAGCGTCGCGAAAAGGCCCTCAAGTCCAAGAAGAAGATGCTCAAGTTCAAGGGTAACGCGACCAAGCTCGTCTACGATGACGACGGCAACGCACACGCCGTCTACGAGCTTCAGGATGAGGACGACTTCCACGGCGAGGGCCCCGCCGAGGAACTGCGCCGGCAGTTCGTCGAGGGCGAGACAACGCGCGTCCGTGAGGCAGACGTCGACGATAAAGCGCTCGCCAAGCAGAAGAAGCGCGAGAAGCGAGAGAAACGCAAGGCCGCAGAGCGAGCGGAGCGAATGGGCATCACGGATGAGGACGATGCGCCCATGCTGCAGGCCGCCGACGACGGGGAGGATCCCCTGGCGCTGCTGCGCTCGCTGCCGATGGCTGGAGACGATAGCGACGATGAGGAGCGGGAGCCGCCCAGGAAGCGGGCCAAGAAGTGGTTCGAGGACGACTCGGAGGACGAGGCCAGGAAGAGCAAGCAGAAGAAGGGTAAGGGCAGGGTCATCGAGATGGACGAGGAGCCCGAGACGCTGGAGGACCTGGAGGCGCTTGCGACTGGGCTGTTGGATGGATGAGGAAGATAGGTTCGATACCCTCTGGAGCCTTGTGTTTATGGATAGACAAAAGTTGCGGTATAGGATGCATATTATTCATATTTCTCTTACTGATATCCGTTGTGATTGAGATCCATTGTATGGGTCTATCTGTCTTGGTGAAATCTTTAGCTGGGTTCATCACACAACCCGACATACTTGAGTCAGGCTCTATCGCGGCTAATGCCACGAGAAGCAGTCCTACTTCGGGTTAAGTATTCAACCAAGCACAAGTTTACAACGCGAGCATACAAGTAGGCAAATGCGTTCAATACAATTCCTATCAAAGACTATCCATTCATGCCATCCAGCTCCACGCTCCAACAATGCCGCAAGTACCCTACGTATATAAATCATTGAAAGGAAAAACCTCAGACTCCGCTGCGCCAAATCCTACCACATCTTCGGCAGCTCCATGACCGGTATCTGATCAGCAATCTCTCCAAACATCCTCACCCGGTAGAAGCACGTGTGGGTGTGATTCGCGGGCCCGTAGTTACTCACGGCGCGGAGGATGATCTGGTCCGTCGCAGCGCCTATCGTCTTGAGCCTGTCGCTAAGTTCATGCACATGCACGCCTTCGTGCAACGTGACGCTCTCGTACACAAACTGCCCGATCTGGACAAAGGATTCACCGTACTGGGGTTTCGTGTGATCAAACTCGTTGTAGTCGTCCCTTGAGAACTGCAGACCCCCATCGGACTCGATCTTTTTACGGATAGCATCATCCTCAATCCGCGCCCAGACCTCAATGTCGCGTGGTCGCGCATCGGGCTCTGTCGTTGCCCCAGGGAGGATATGCTCGACGACAATTTGCTGGGGAATAACCAGCTGGCCGAGCTGGATGGATAGAGAAGCACCATGGGGGTTGCCGCGACGGTTGTTGGAACGAGCAGCGCACCAACAGTCTCCCTCGTCCTGCCAAGGGTGCAACGCGGCCAAGGGGGGAAGCGGTTGGACGCCGATGATCCCCTTTTGGAAGGCCGCCTCGGTAGCGACGCCCTGGTCCCAGGGATCCCACACCGGTTCTGTTCGCGAAACGTCGATGGTAGCGCCGGAGCCGACGCCAAAGAAGTTGACCCGGTTCTTGAGCGCGGCCCAGTGAACGTGAATCTTGCCCTTGGCCATGGCCTCGAGATTCATGTCGGCAATAGCCTTGTAGACAAGGCCCTGAACGAGCGAGTTAAGCTCTGTCTTGGTTACTCCCTGCGGTGCTTCGGCCATGGCGGTGCGGATCTGTTCACGGACTTGATCCTGGATTTTTGGCTGTAGTTCCGAGAGCTCGGCACGTATTTCTGAACTATGCGTTGCGAACTCCTTCTTGATATGTTGAAGAAACTCCTCGCGTGAGACAACGGCTTGGTTCTGACCCTTGAGCTGCTCATTGACGATCTTTGAGAGTCGCTCGTCGAATTCTCGGCCTGAGCCAGCAGATTGTTTCTTATCCAATGCAGTGCCCAGAACCTGTTCGATCTTGTCCTCGTTATTCTTGACCCAAGTATCCCAGTAACCGGGCAATTTATCTTTAAGGCGGTCTTCGATCCCGGCAGCACTAGTATTGAGCTTCGATGTAAAGGTCGGGTCCTTGATGAGGCGTCCAACAATGGCCCGCCACTGTCGGTCTGAAGTAACTTCGTAATCGCCGTCCTTCTTGTCAAAAGTAAAAACGCTGCCATCTTCCTTCATGAGATCTCGGAGAGCATGCCAAAAGTCTTGTGTGATGACGGGACGACCCTTCTCGAGTTTCATGTGGACAACATGGGGCACTATTGCCTCCAGCTTCTTGAGTGCTGTGTCATGGAGTTTGCCGGCCTTTTTCAAGGAGGCGAGCTCTTTCTTTAGGGAGCCCTCGGCTCGTTCTCGTTCTTCATAATTCGAATCCCATATATCACTTACATCATCACTGCCCCAAGACGGCCATGACAGTGAAGGAATGATGTTGCTGATCTTGTGAAGAGGCTTAAATGGATTGGGCCAATCGATGTTTCCAGGGGATATGGACCCCATTCTAGGGAAGCCTGGTGTTGACGACGTAGATGCGGCGGTCAGGGCGATTACGCCAATTATTAAAGCGAAAGAGCCCATCGTAATCCACCGCACAGCGCTTCCCATGCGGCTTGAAATTCGAATCCCACTCAGATTGTGAATGAAACTGATTGCGTGATCAATCATCTTGTCAACCAGCCATACCAAGGCCTGGAGGTATGTCATGGGATGAAGCAATCGCCACCAGTTCACGGGACCATCATTCTCATCTTCCTCCTCGTCAAAATCATCGAACCGATTAGCCCGGTGGTTCCTCCAAAGTTCCTGAATGCGATTGAATGGCCAAAGTGATAAAAATCGAGCCAGTTGTTGCATCGCTCGTTGTTGCAGTGTTTCTTGGTGAGTAGCTCGCCGGAGTCTTGCCTCTTCTTCCATCCGCTCACGAGCAAGTTGGTCCTCGGCTTCACGAATCTCTCTTCGAATCGCCTGGTCCCGCTCCCTCGGATCGTCTGGAATCTCGTTGACCTTATCGAACGATGTAACTCTTTTGTTGATGTCCTTAGCTTGTGCAAAAAGACTGCGGTTTCCGGCAAAGTGTTGACCTGTCCTTTTCCGAGGGAAGAATCCCTCGCCATGAGATAACCGGCTGGATCCTGTGGGCAGTGGTTGGCTGCCAGAGACCCGCGCCACATGCCCATTACCTCCTACATCCTGCTCATTCTCGGAGTCTTGATCTTCAAGGTTTTCTTCATCCTGCGACTCTTCGAATTCTGCAGCTTGTCGTGATCGAAGTTGCCTGTGCCTGGTTTGACGCGTTCGGTCAGGAGCCGGCGTGTTGATCTTCTTTCCATGAGCAAGTGAGCTGTTTTTCTTCGTCGGCTCGGCTTCCCCTTCTTCTTCTTCGTCTGATTCGTCTTCTTCGTCTGGTTCGTCTGATTCGTCTGATTCGTGCCGAGTCTGTCGCTGCGCGCGTCTGCCTTGACCCACCTCCGCTTGTGAGTCGACCCTAGTCTGACCGGCCTGGGTCATGTTGCTGAGTCGACTGTTTTGACGCAGAGGCTGTGAGACAGGCTCTTCGGGTGCACTTTTCAAACCCCGTGGGTTTGATTTAGAGACAAGTTGGCGTGTTACGGGAGCAGGAGTCGAGGTAGGCGCAGATCCTATCGTCGCATCCTCGTAGTAGTCACTCTCCATGCCAAAACTGCGCAAGCTATCTGCATCACTACCAGCGACAGTTTGTCGGGGAGGGTTTGAGGCCCCAACTGCGCTTTTTGCTGGCCTCGCTGCGCCTAAAATATGTTAGAGCCGTTGTGCGCAAGTTTCAGACAGACTTACCGTCACGAGGGAGCTCGTTCTCTTCTGCATCGGTGGCACTTGCGGGACGTGGTTTTGGTGGTCGCACAAAAACATCCGCATCAGCGGGCCGTGAGAGGGCATGATTGACAGCGTTGGTCAAGTCCATACGCTGTAGGCCTGCGCCCACCCTTGGCGGCGGCTCCACGCCAGAGCCATAGGTGTACTGTCTCCGGGAGCTCGGCGTGCCTTGTAGCTGTGGAAGCTGCAGTCGCACCAATGCGTTGGGAGAATGTGAAGGCGCCTGCTCAGGTTCCCGACTGGAGAACCGAGTGGTGCGTCTGGCGGAAGAAGGTCTTGGAGGCATGGCTACTGAGTGGTGAATCTCGAGTCAGGTCGAGGTGAAAAGTAGGTTAAACGATGAGATGGACTCGAGGTGAAAGGAATCGGATCCTTTTGTGTCATGAACAGTCGTGCGTTCTTGTCTCCCTTGAAAGGTGGTGTATGCAAGAGAAGTTGTCTGTCTTTGTTCGATGAGACGAGAATAGCACCATGAGTATTCGGGATGGTCGAGAAAGCGACACAATAGGAGTGCAAAAGGGCAGTCGGAGGTCCGTTCCCAATCTCAACTCTTTTCGACAAAGACCTCTTAAGTGCGCCAGCTTGACTGGCCAATCTAGAGGTTGAGGTGCGCGTAGTCACAACAAAGAATCATGGTGGTGGCGGTGGCTGGAGAGAACTATGAGCCTTGAGGGTACTGAGAAAGGGTGTGCGATTCGGGTAAGCCGAGTAGGTCGGAGAAGCACTGAATGTTTGTTGCAAGACTGAGAAAGTGATGAAAATATCGTAGCAAATTCCTCTTTACAGGCGATACGCTCGTGATGCTGTCTCGAAGGGTGTTTAGGTGATGCGCAGGGAGACGCGATACGCGCCGAGGATTAGGCGGCGCGAATCGAGAGGCTGGGCGTGATCACGTGGGCAGGCGTTTGAGTGAATGAGGTGCCCAGTTACTACCAAACCGTCAACTCGGCAAATGGAAAACGGATTCATTGCAATTGAGTTGACATTGGCAGATCAGGTCTGAATTAACTTTAGTAGACCGGAGATAGTAAGCCGTGGTTCAGGAATCACTCCTTTCTCCGTGATGGATGGAGTATAGAATCAAAAGCTCGTATTTTTAAGTCGAGGCACTCGGTCAAATTCACGAATGTCATTCCTCAGAACGAGTTTGTCCATTGCCACTGGATTGTCTGGTATTGATTGCTCTCAGCCCATTAGCATCACTGATATTTGAACAATTGTCATGCCTGGACTGAGACGTGAGACGAAGCTACCAATGGTTTCGAATGTAATGTTAGAGCCACAATAGATAACTGGACTACAGAGTACTGTAAGTATATGAACCCCTACTTGGCAACGGCCCGCCTCACTAGCCAATGTGGTATTAATTAATGTTTACCGAGAGGCGATGGATGAAGCAGATGTGATGTAAATAAATAACCATCTGCCCCTTTTTCACCTCAGTCGTATGAATCTGCCACATGGCCAAGCTTCTATCTGATTCTATCCGAGAATCTCGTATATTGTTGCTCAGAAGATTACAATGGATCGCTTCCAGCCTCAATCAAGCCTTGCATCGGTCTCACCTCATCTTTTTTTAGCACCAGCCACCCACCAAAAACTCGAGTCGCCCCAGCCAGAAAAAAAGTGCCCCGCCATTTCCTCTTGAACCTCCCCTCCTTACCTCAAACCCCGCCGCTTCTATTCGCAATCCGCCCGCATTGAAACTGTCCTCACCGCAAACTCTCCCCGTCGTCCATAACAAAGAAATCAACAATGCCTGTTGGAACCGTTCTCATCACCGGGTACGCCACTTGTTCTTCCCTTGCGACGCTCACGGCCCTTTTGCAATCGTCCTTGATTTCTTCTTTGTTCTTGTCGCAAACTTGATCTCACCGACCAGCCCTCCTCAGACGGTGCCGCACGTTGCGATCAAAGAAACAGAACAGTCCTCTTGCTAACCATCTTTTCTTTTGCGTTTATAGTGGCACGGGCTACATTGGCTCTTTCACCACCCTCGCCTTGCTCGAGCACGGTTACGATGTTGTCATCGTCGATTCCCTCTACAACTCCTCCGAGGTCGCCCTTGACCGCATCGAGCTGCTGAGCGGCCGCCGCCCGGACTTCTACAAGGTTGATGTGACCGATGAAAAGGCCATCGACGAGGTGTTCTCTAAGCACCCTGCCATTGACAGCGTCATCCACTTTGCTGCTCTCAAGGCAAGTTGTTTGCTGTCCATTGTAGTCTGCAGCGACTAACAGCATCCACAGGCTGTCGGCGAGTCCGGCGTGATCCCCCTCGAGTACTACCGTGTCAATGTCGGCGGCAGCATCGCCCTCCTCCGCGCCATGGAGCGCAACAACGTTACCAACATCGTCTTCTCCTCCTCCGCTACCGTCTACGGCGATGCCACCCGCGTCCCCAACATGATCCCCATCCCCGAGCACTGCCCCATCGGACCTACAAACACCTACGGCCGCACCAAGTCGATGATCGAGGACGTTATCAGCGACTTTGTCAATGCTCAACGCACCAACCTCGAGAAGGAAGGCAAGGAGTACAAGCGATGGAACGGTGCCCTGCTGCGATACTTCAACCCTTGCGGTGCCCACCCCAGCGGTATCATGGGTGAGGATCCTCAGGGCATCCCCTTTAACCTTCTGCCCCTTCTCGGACAGGTGGCGACCGGTGAGCGCGAGAAGCTGTTGGTGTTTGGTGACGGTAAGTTCTCTTAGTCAGGCACATTTTTGCTCTGCAGTTCCTAATAAGGTCTAGATTACGCCTCCCGCGACGGCACCGCCATTCGCGACTACATCCACGTTGTCGATCTGGCTCGCGGTCATCTCGTCGCCCTCAACTACCTCCGCGAGAACCAGCCTGGTGTCAAGGCATGGAACCTCGGCTCCGGTCGCGGCAGCACCGTCTTTGAGATCATCAAGGCCTTTAGCAAGGTTGTTGGCCGTGACCTCCCTTACGAGGTCCACCCCCGACGACAAGGCGACGTCCTCGATCTCACCGCAAACCCTTCACTGGCCAACGAGGAACTCAAGTGGAAGACGGAGCTTACCATGGAGGAGGCTTGCGACGACCTCTGGCAATGGGTTCAGAACAACCCCCAGGGCTACCGACAAGACCCCCCCGCGAAGTTGTTGGATGCTATCAAGACCTCCAAGGCTTAAAAAAGAATTGATGATGTAGGCTACTCGTATGCAAGCAGGCCTTCTTGCAACTTGGGTCTTAGGGATTTCTTCGGTGGTTTTATGTTTTTGGATTAGGTGGTTGAGCCATCCATAGCATTTAGACATGCAGCGCATTTCAAAAGAAAAATAAATAGTCAGGCTAACTTTAATCACACTTTATGAGAAGCTTGCCCGTCGTCTTCCGGCTCTCGATATCCTGGTGCGCCCGCGCCACGTCCTTCAGGGGATACACGTCGTGGATCGCAACCTCCAGCTTCTCGGACTTGATCATGTCAAAGAGCTCCTTGGTATATTTTTCCAGACTAGATCTCTCCGAGACGTAGACAGTGACCGTAGGCCGCATCAACCGGACACACTTGGGTGTTAGGCGGAGGATGTTGACAGGGTCCACGGCGCCAGACTGTTATGCTGTCAGCTAGATACTTCAGCACTCTGTCTGTGAATACGACTTACCGCGTTGCCAAATGAAATGAGGCTACCCTTGGGCGCAATCATCTCTAGGTCCGCATCAAAAGTAGCCTTGCCGACACCATCAAAGATAACGTCCACACCATGGCCCCCGGTGATCTCCTTGACTTTAGCCACCACATCGTCGTGCGAATTGATGGTCCACTCGGCGCCATTCTTCTTTGCCAGAGCAAGCTTCTCCTCCGAGCTCGCTGTGCCGATGGTCTTGGCGCCTACCGCACGCAGCATCTGGACAAGTAAAGTACCGACACCGCCAGCTGCGGCATGGACAAGAACCCATTGGCCCGACTTTACTTCACCAGCTTCGCGGATAAAGGTCCAAGCTGTGAGACCCTGCAGATACGCGGCGGCAGCCTGCTCGCTGGGGATCTCGTCGGGGATGATGATGGCATCAGTGGCGTTGACGACGCTGTACTCGGCATATGCACCGATATTACCCATGAAGACAACACGAGAACCAGAAGGAAAGCCTGACACGGAAGAGTGCGCGTCGACAATTGTTCCGGCAGCTTCGCGACCAAGGGTCATGGGGAAGTGCGGCGCCTTGTAAAGACCAGAACGGAAGTAAGTGTCGATATAGTTGAGGCCTGCGAATTGGTTGCGCACGAGGATCTGGCCCTCGCCGGCCTTTGGCACAGGGGCGTTAGTGTACTCGAGGACGTCTGTGCCGCCGTTCTTTGAGATCTGAACGGCCTTCATCGTGGGAGGAACGGGAGCCATCTTGCCGGCTGAGAGGTGAGAAGCGACGCGGGCAATGCGCTGGATGGGTATGGAAGATGTCAGAGGTCTCACGACGAGAGATGAGGATCTGAGGAGTGAGCGTTGAAGTGGCGCGGCGAACAATTGGGCCATTACCTGGCTATTTACAGTAAAAGATTCGAGGAGATGCCGAAGATGGTCTTGATATCATATTGAGCCCCAATAACAGCCACGGCGGGGTTCCACGCTTTGGCGGGGTCGCGGTCGCTTGCTTAGCAATCGTGGGCGGCACGTCATGTTAGGCTTTCTGAAGTGCGGTTTCGGGAATGGAAAGACGGATTTGAGGTTCTGGAATGAGTTTAGGGGATATTGTTATTGGGGGTTTCACTAGTATGAGATGAAGTTGGATTGGATTAGAAAGATTTGGCAGACATGACAAAATGCTGACTGCTGATAGCCTCTAGATCACCAGCGGAATTACAGAAATAATGTGAGATTTGACCAGCATCAGACTCTTTGGAAAGGAGCCACTATTGTATATTCTGTCTTGCTTGGGTGGTTAAGAATCGTAAACTTGTCTTCTTGATATTCAACTGTGTCAATACCTCCTACAACAAAGGACATTGACGCACTGAGTACCTGTCCGGGTGAAGGAAAATATGGCTGGTCAAGCGTGAGATACTCATCCAAAATTACCCAAACCTAAGGCAAGGTTTAATGTACTATACTCTAATTAGGCTGACCTTGTAAGCATATAACTCATCTTTCAACGTGGGATACTGAGCTGGAAGTCAAGCGTGCTGACAACGTTTGCTTCAACCCGCTTGCTACCTTGATGGTAGACAATCTTGAGAATGCCAACATTCCAACAGAGACGTCAAATTAAGATCAACTGGCTACCTGAATCTCTTTTTGCTATTTTTTTCTCCAGTGAGCGTATTCAAGTCTTTTATCCATTTTTCTTTGTCTTTTTTTGCTCTCGAAAACACCTTATTCTATGTTGTTAGATAGTCTATAGGGTAATCGCATTAGTGCCAATACTAAGAAACACTGCAGATTCTACTCGCGCCAGACTGATGCCGTCAATTAAGTTGTATCAGTACATAGGATTCAGTGGATAATCATGGATGCAATAAGGAGACCACTATGTGAGATTCAATGTGATGTCTTAGCGTAGGTTTCTGACGACGCGAGTCCGAATGACTACTCCCCGAAACTAACAAAGCGGAACAGAGAATACGAGCTTAATCATCGTGACATCTAGCTTATTTCTAAGGACGGCTGCTATTGGAAGAAGTCCGTTGGATATAACGAGGAGGTTCAAATTTGCAGAGGTTGCGCCAGCATACGCGTAACCATGCCATACAAGTGGCACCAGTTGAAATCCCTCGGAGCGATCCGCCCAACCCCCAAGTCTTTCGAGGGTAGTCTATTCTTAGGCTATCGCCCGAATTGTGCCTGTTACGGTTTAGCGATCGCCAGTAAGGTTTCTGTCAGAGACTAACTAGGCGGTTTCAAGTTGCCCGCGGAACAACAGGTTCCATGTTCCTTCGTCACTACGAAAGGTTGGCGTGTGGTGGATGTCATGTCGTGTGGCAGTGCAACGCCCAAACTTGTGACGAGCCGTCAGTTCCATGCCTTGAGGCTTGGCATGAGGATCTTCGCAGGTCTTTCTACGAGGCATACTGAGAGGCAGAAGAATACGATTCTTGGGGCACACATCTAATTATGGGTGAATTACTGGACTTCGTCATCAAGTGTTTCTTCAAGTTCCAGGCTGTAATTGGAAATCCTCCGGGCCGTCAGCAGCGGCGCTACCTAGTGGAGGTTGGGTACCTAGGTAACCTAGCGCACCTCAACCTTCACTGTACGTCACCCCTCGTGGGAGTACGAGGGTTTTCAGGGGCACGTTCTAGGGGCCCTTTTAGTGACTTGGACTAATGGGGCGCTATGCGGCTGTGGCACATCCCTAGGCTTAGGTGCGTAACGAGATGAAGCTTGAAAGGGCCAATTGCAGGCATGATGCATGATGAAAGGAAGGGAGCATCGGAAGCGGTTGCATATTGAGGTGGCTATGAGGCTCCAGCCTTATGAGGGAGGAGTCGTCCCTCTTCTTTGAAATTCTCTTCTTCACACACACGACCTGCATCTTTAGCATCGCTCCAATACCGCCTCTTTGACCACGGCCGCCTCAGGGATCTCGCTCCGTCATTTCTCTGCGAAGCGTCGTCAGCTTCTCGATCTCCCGCCACCGACATTTGTTCATTTCAACAAGTATTACAGCGAGCGTAGAGTGCTCCGACTGTTGATTTGCACTCGTTGTAGCTTCTGAACCGTTCCAAATGACAGCTCCAAGATAAAATGAACCCCACCAAGGCCGACGTTCGCCAGAGGCGCATTATTCAGCTGTCGCAACAATGGGGATTCACCTTTCCACCAACTGCCCCTGCCCCCCTCGCGCGGCCCCAGAACCCTCCCTCTTTCCGGACACAAGCCGATGATGAGGTTGCTGAAGGTCTTTTACAAAGGAGATGCGCCGAAGTCGCACAGCTACGACCCAAGAGCGGGCTATCCCGTGCTTTCTCGTCTGGTAACCTCAAAAAGGGCAAGCATTGGGATACGAAAGAGATCTTCAATGTTCTAAACTCTTGGGTCGATAGTTCTGGGTCAGCTGGTGTTGCCGAGGCCCTCATCGCAAAGCTGGCTGCTGCTGGCGTTGATCTTAGTGGCATGAACACGCAAAAGTCCGGGATACTGAACCGACGTCGAAGTTTCGAAAATGGCACTGACCGCATTCGTCTGCTCAAGTCCGCCATCGAGCGAGGCCAACTGGAGACGGTCCAGGTTCTGGTACCACACGCTGATCCATTAGCCCTCGATACTTGTCTCCCCGCTGCCATCAGGACCAGGAACACGCAAATCGTTGAGGTATTGCTAAGATACGGAGCGAATGCCTCACAGACTGCGGAGGGGCAGGATGAATTTCGCAAGACGTGTGCTGCACCCGCATTGTCGGATATCGCTGCACTTATTCTTCGATCGGAAGGTCGACCATCGCCGGTATGCTTATCGCAAGCATTGACAGATGCCACAAAGGCACAATCTTTCGACACTGTCCTAAACCTCAGCCGCTCTACAGCTGATTCAAATTACAACAATGCCGAAGCTCTTAAGATTGCTGTTGACAACGAGCGGAGAGACATTGCGATGGCCATTGCGACAGGAAACAGACCTCCCCAGAATCCCGGGCTCGAGGAGGCTTTTCGGCTCCTCATTGAGCATCCGTCGCTGACTCCCAAGGCGAAGCTCGATTTTGCCGAACTCCTTCTTTGCTGCGGCGCACAGGGTGACATTCTGGCTCGATCGCTCGAGGTAGCTTGTGACTCCCAGTTCTTTGAGATGGCTGACCTTCTGGCCCGTTACGGAGCCTCGGTCGCGCACAATGACGCTTCTGCCTTGAAGTCTGCCATATCTAGAGGACAAGTCAGTCTCGTGAGGTCTTTACTCAACGGTTCCTCGACTGTTGACCCTGTTTTGGCATCGAGCTGCATCTCTCTGATTCCCCAGCAAGCAACGTCTGGGACAAGGCAGGCGTTACTGCATGTCTTGCTAAAGAAAGGCGCCAATGGAGCTGCCTTGAACGAATGTCTTATTCAAGCGGCCAAGTCTGGGGATGTCCAGTCTGTTGAACTTCTCCTCAATCCTCATTTCCATGAGCAGTCAAACGGGCATCAAGATGGCCACGGAAGGCCACGTATCAGCAACCGCCATGCTGTGGCATCCCCTGATTATCAGAACGGAGAGGTACTACGAGCAGCCGTCTCGAGAGGAGATGCAGACATGACGGCAAGAGTCCTTGCAGCTAGACCATCGAACGAGACCCTTGCAGCAACCTTTCCGTTGATTAAGAGCCTACCTACCACAGACCGATACCACATGGTCGAGCTGTTCCTTAAAGGTGCACTCACTGGCCCATGCTTGCACGCTGCATTGCAGGACGCTATCAGCGAAGATCCTTACCATCGGGACAATGCCCTCATCAAGCTGCTTTTGAAGTACAATGCAGACATTAACTACGACGACGGCGCTGGACTTCGTGCTGTCATCTCGCAGAAAGATCTTGAGCTTTTGTCCACGCTGATGCAGAACGCCTCTCCTCAAACAGCAGCAGCACGCATTGATGATGCGATGAGGGTTACGGACCACCGAGTCCGCCACGATATAATGGCGATGCTTTTCAGCGCTAGAGCCAATGTAGGAGTACAGCAGGTGGCCGAGGCTTTACTTACAACACTGTCGGAGAAACCTGTGGATATGTCTCTCCTGCATCTCATTTTACAACAGGGCCGGGCGGACATCAATCATCTGGAAGGCCAAATACTACAAAAGGCCGCCCAGAACCCCGATCCAAAGGTCATTGATCTAGTCCTTAGTCTCGGCAAGCAGACTGGGGATACGATACCGCGTTGTCTCGACGGATTAGCATCTGTTCCGTCTACAGATAATAAGGCCTGGAGGCTTGGTGTCATTTTGTCAAAGTCCTCCAGGAAGCTCGACCTGAACGGGATGCTTGTGCGAGAGGTGCAATCGCTTATTCAGGACAGCTCGGAGTCGACTTTCTCTACTTTAAAGAAGTTACTTGAGTGTGGTGCAGACCCCAATACTCATCAAGCCCGACCGTTGTGTTCTGCAGTCGCTGCAGCTCGGGAGCCACTGGTCGATATCATGTTCAACTGCGAAAAACCACCGACTGCCCCGTCACTAGCAGTTGCTCTGCCTCATGCTCTATCTATCTCGGATCCCATGAACCGACTGACTTTCACAAAGAGATTAGTAGAGTCTGGCGCCCTCCCTCGTGAAGTCAACAGAGCGTTGATGCATGCTATCAGCAACTTCACATCCGACATCGCTTTACTTAGTATTTTGGCTAGCTTTGCCGATGCTTCTGATGGCGAGGCTCTAGCATTGGCCGTTTCGAAAGAATCACCTGAGATTCTGGACTTGCTGCTCTCACGAACAAGGCACTCCATTGAAAACAGGAACTCTTGCTTGGAGAAGGCAATGAAGATTTCCGATTGGACCCCAAGGCTTACCGTCTGCAGACGCTTGGCGAAAGCTGGAGTGTCCCCACACACTGCCTCTAATGCCTTACTCATCGCTGCTCGCGATGGAGATCTAGAGCTTGGAGATGTTTTGATTGCGCATGGCGCAAGTATCTCGACAAACGATGGCCAGGCCATCATTGAGGCGTGTCGTGGTGGCTCAGTTGAGGTTCTGGACGTCCTCCTAAAATCCAACGTCGATACTCAAAAATCTACCCTTGAGCGAGGTTTCCAAGCTGCTACTGAGGTCGGCGATCTGAACAAAAGAGCCATGGTCTTTCAGCGCCTCCTCAAAAGAGGCGTGTCAGGTGAAGTTGTCGACCTTGAACTTGTCTCAGCGGCCAAGTATGGCGAACCTGGCCAGGAGGTTCTGCGGGTGTTGTTGGCAGCAGGCGCAGACCCCAACTACAGCAACGGCGAAGCAGTTGTAGCCGCTACAAGGAGCGCCTTTGTCGCAAGTCTCGAGCTGTTACTGGGGCTATGGCATGAAGGAGGCAATCAAGTAAGTTGGCTTAGCTATTGTCGAAGTGGAGTTGCTGACGCCTCTGAACAGAAGAAGGCATCCCCTCCAACATTAATAAGAGCGCTGAAGGCCTGTTGGAAGCTGAATCACGACACTCGATTTCATATCGTCGAGGACTTGATGAAAGCCGGCATGCTGGCTGTAGATGAGGTTCACATTGCCTTGAGTAAGGCCGTCAGCGAGGAAGCGCCAGACGACCGGCTTGTTAAGCTCTTGCTTGACTCTGGAGCATCTCCTTTGACTAATGGCTGCTATGCTCTAGTCCAAGCTGTACAAGGGGTCAAGGCGTCTACACTCAAGCTACTTCTAGCTGGCGAGATTTCCGAGCAGGAGATTAACCAGGTATTCTCCGGTGGTTTCACAGCTGACAAGTTTGAGACATGGTTTACGCCGGACGGCTTGGAAGTTGCAAAGTTACTTCTGGGCAAGGGTGCAAAGGGAACCGCGCTGAGTGGCGCGCTGGTCATGGTAATGAAGAAGAGCACCGATGAGACGGAAGTCCTGGCAGACCAGTTTGTTGACCTATTTGTCGCCCACGGTGCCGATGTCAACTTTGAGAACGGGGAGCCCCTCGTCTGCGCATCATCCAAAGCCAGGGCTTCTTGGATGGAAAAGCTTCTTACATGCAAGCCATCAGGTCAAACACTCTCGCTCGCTTTTGAACGTATCTTCGATACTGCCAGGTCATCAGATGAGGTACTAAAGCTGTTCGAGCTGTTTTCTGCATACCGGGACGGCGAAGTTGGGCTAGATGTTATGGCCCAAAGTCAAGGATCTGAGCCCATTCTCATTAAGGCAATTTCACAATACCCGAGGTCGACCGAGCTTTTGCAGACGTTGTTGGACGCTGGTTTCTATCATGACCAGATAACAACGTATCGCATACATGACAGCCTGGAGGAACCCGAAGAAGTGACTGTGTTGGTTTGGGCCATTGCCCAACCCCAAAAGAAAGTCAGCTCGTCACTTATCAAGCTGCTGATCGAGCGAGGTGGTGAGTACTTGAGTCATTGGATCGTAAGGAAGTTGACTAACCCTTATAGCCAACGTCAACTTTGAGACAGCAACCAGTAGGACAACGCCAGTCATGCTGGCTATTCAGACTCGTCGACCGGACATTGTCAAAGAACTACTCATCGAAGGGGCTAATGTTGATGTTACCGATGCTATGGGCCGCACGCCGCTCTCAATGGCGACTGATATAGGTGGCGATCTCTCTACCCGTATGATGGGCAATCTTCTCGCCATCGATCAGTCGCAAAACGATGGATCACTACATAATGCTGCTAGAGAGCTGAATCTTGCTGCAGTGAGCGTTCTTGTGGAACACGGTCACCATCCTGATTTCCCTAGTCCACTGCACGACGGTCGCAGTGCTCTCAGTGAACTCTGTCTCCGTGGTTCTGGCTCAGCCGCCCTTACTGCAGACCGAGAGAAGTTGATGCAGAGAGTCATGGCCTTTCTTGTCGAAGCCGGATCTGATCTGAGTATCAAGTCACGCGACAAGTCCATGTTACTTCTCTGCTTTGATGGTTCTGATGCTCTCGCTACCACTCGAAGTTTTTTGAAGGTCGCCATGTGGAAGGATATAAACAAGCCTTTCAACCACTACACCGACGGACAATATACCTATTCGCCTACAATGTATATCAAGAAGGTCATGCGGCCGTCGGATACTCGAGATCAGCTCCTAAATCTACTCCGGGCGAACCGGGCCGTAGATGTGTTTTACGCCAACTCAGGGGATCAGCCAGACGATGCTATCGGCCTGCCCGCCGACATGGAAGTCCAAGAGCGGGAGCGAAGGGCTCGACTCAAGCGCATTGCATTCGAGTCTGAAGATCACGCCATCTCTCTCGCTCGACGAAAAGAGGTGGCTAGTGTGGAAAGACAGATCTGGGAGCACAAGGCTCAGCTCGAAGACGTCCGTCGCCGCAAGCTCCATAACGAGGATGTCCTTGCGGTTCAACAGAAGGCCAATGTAGAGGAGTCGCTGTTCAATGACGCGCTCAAGAGAAGGCTGACGGAGCAGCGGACACTCACTCAATCGAGCCTTGACCGCACAAAGGCTGTGGCAGCAGCCGAGCTCAAAGCGGAAGAGACGCGGCAGCAAAAGATGATCGAGTGGGAGTCAAAGATGAACACGGAGCGCGTGAACAATGCCCAGGCGCTCAGTAGCCTACGCATAAGTGAGCGAGATGAGTTGGATCGCATTGAACAGGGATCGGAGGAAAGAATAAAGAAGAGGTTTGAGGTGCAGAAGAAGCTGGTTGAATCACAGGAGAGGCTGGCAAAGCGATTGGCATCAGGGCCGGGAGGCGCGGAGACGAGAAGGCAGATTGGATACGTGGAGGAGGTGAACTGAAGAAAAGGATATAGAATGAACATGGTTGGAAAAGGCACTGGCGTTTGGCGGCTGGGTTATATCTAGATACCTATTCACTTTTGATACGAAGCGAATCTCTTTTGTTCAATATCGACATTTCAACTGGTGCATCCAAGTTCGTGAGTGGGAGTCTAAACAGAATCGTATGTTGAGTAAATCCATTGATCTTTATCGATAATTCCAACGCCTCGACCGACAAGCTGACCACAGCTCTGACATCCATCCCATAGCAACTACAGCAACTGGTATAAACTAAAAGTACAAGGCCATATAGCGCTTCTCATGCTGTAAATCAAACCAATTCGTACACATGATCTCAATAACAAGTCTATACTCGGACATCATCATCGCTTACTTGTCTTTCCTCGCCATCTTGATCGAGTCGGCACCTGTCTCTACAACACGATAACCCTCGGCATCCCCCTCACCGCTTGCTGCCTTGGCATATGCCTCCTCGCTCCGATCGCAGAGCACGTCTAGGTCAGAGTCGCTCAGGACTTCTGCTCCGCCAGAGACTTGATAGACCTGTCCATCCTTGAGAAGAAGAGCGCGGAGAGACTCTGGGTCCAGGTCCTCGCGAAGATCCATCTTTTGGCCCATTGTTTTGAAGCCGCCCTTTTTGATGACGAGTTTCTCGAGACGGCGTTTTGCGTCGGCCGAGAGCAAGAGGGTCTCTTCGACTGTGTCTTTTGTTGCTAGACGGAAGACGATGACAGGGCGGGTCTGTCCGATGCGGTGGCATCGGTCTTGTGCTTGGAGATCTTGCTGCGGATTGAAATCCGAGTCGAACAGAATGACGGTGTCTGCTGAGGCGAGGTTGATGCCCTGCCCGCCGGCGCGCGTGGACAGCAAGAAGATTTTGTAGTCTGGATCGCTATTGAAATCTGCGATCTGAGAGCGGCGGCTGTCTTGCGGGACGGAGCCATCGATGCGGCAGACGTTCCATCCGCGGAGGTCACGACAGTAGTCCTCTAGGATGTCGAGCTGGGTCGTGAACTGCGAGAAGATCAAGACTTTGTGATCGTCTTTGAAGAGTCGACAAAGCAGGCGGTCTAGCAATAGCATTTTGCCAGAGGAGGTGACAATGGAGTCATCAACCAGTATGTCATCGGACACGTTCCTCGGGTTGTAGAAATTATATGGTGAGTTACATACCAGCCGTAGCTGAGCCATGGGATTGCCGAGCTTCTTATGGGCGATTTGTTTTTCTGAAGAGTTAGTATAAGCATAGGAGAATGAGAGATACCAGGAGCACTTACTGGCAAGCTCAAGAGTCCTTGCCCGCTCGATCTCTTCGGCAGACATGGACGTCTCGGTGCTATTGTCCTCCTCCTCGCTGGCAATTTCGCCGGCAAGCTTGGCTTCAAACTCGTCGTCCGACATCTTTTCCTCATCAGAGCCGACGTCTTGGTAAGTACGCGTCTTTCGGGGTCGGCCACGCAAACCAACGGGTGTCGACTGGCGACTTGATTTAGCGCTTTTCGCTTCTGACTTGATGGAGGTTGGTGGGCTCTTTCGCTTTCCAGTGGACGGTTCCGTGGTTGCAGCAGCTGGCTTAGGGTTCTTTGGGGGTCTTCCTCGACCGCGCTTGGCCATCATTGTCGAAAAGACATTGGGAGCTGACGAGGCAGTCGGCTGGTCTGTCTGCTTCTTCCTTGGACTCTCGCGAACAGGCAGAGACATGGTCTTTGGGGGTGGAGCAATGCTGCTCGACCGTGATGTGCCTTCGCTCGGTCTTGTAGATGGCACGGCGCTGTTGATCTTCTCAACGACCTTTTCCTCGAGGAACCGTCTCGTGTCAATGTTTTTGTTAGTGAGAACATTGTACAAGTCTGTCTGTTCGAGGGACATGGGTGCGAAAAGAACGTATTCCCTTTTCTTGGGAAGGTAAGCAGCAACATCTTGTTTGACACGCCGCAAGAGCATCGGCTGAAGGATAAGATGAATCTTTTTGACGAGTTCTTGCTTCTTCTGATCTGCAATGAACTCTTCAGTGCTTTTCTCGTCTTCCAAGTCTGAAAAGTCGAACCAGGACTCGAATGCCTCCCAGTCGGTGAAGATGCTTGGTAGCAGGAAGTGTAGGAGAGACCAGAGTTCCTTGAGGTTGTTTTGCAGAGGAGTACCTGTGATGAGTAGACGGGTAGCAGAAGAGAACTGTCGAAGCTGTTGAAACAGCTTTGCCTCTGCGTTCTTCATGCGATGTCCTTCATCCTGAGATGCCCGAGTTAGTACCAATATTGTGACAACGCTAAGGATCATGACTCACAATGATGATGAACTCCCACTGAATCTTGGACAAGTTGTGCTGGTCTCGCAGAACCATCTCGTAGGATGTGCATACAACCGGAAACTTGGTCGTAGGGCGGCCACTCTTAAGGTGCTTCATCATCTCGGTCTTGAAGATGTTCTCCCGCTGCTCCTTGTTTCCGTGGTACATGACCACAGGGATCGAGGGTGTCCATTTGGCGAACTCATCCATCCAATTGGAGAGCGTACTTAGGGGCGCAACAATGAGGTGTGGGCCAAGATAGGCCTCTTGCTCACGGAGCAGGGCGATCAAGGCAATCGTCTGAACAGTTTTACCTGGATAGGTCAGTTTGAGTGGACTCTGACGAGAGTGATCAGAACTCACCGAGACCCATCTCATCAGCGAGGATGCCGGACATTCCTTGAGAGCAGATCTCATACATCCATGTCAAGCCCTCGAGTTGGTAGTCTCGCATGACGCCGTTGATCATACACTTTGGTTGTTCTGCCATCTTAAGATCGTGCTCTCCCAACGTTTTTCCGTCAAGGCTGCTTCCGACTCGGCCCAAAACTTGCGTCTTCTTTGTCAAGATGTCGCTAAAGGCAGCGCTCTTTGCGAGCAGATCGTCAAGTTCTCTTGCTTTCGCCTCGCGTTCCGACTTGGTTTCGGCCTTCTTCTTCTTGCGCTTGCGGAGCAGAGCTTGGCGACGCTTTTCTTCCGCCCTTTCATTTTCCGCTCTTGCCGATTCCTCTTCCTTCACGAAAGCGTCCTCAGCCGTGCTTTCTTCGACCTTCATGGTAGAATCTGGAGATTCGGCCGCTGGCGGCGAACTCGGGACGCTAGTAGGAAGTCTCGAGTTCGATCGAGCCGAAGCGATAGTGTCGGAGCGGGAACTCGGGGAGTTCATTGTTAATTAGATAAAGAACAAAAGGAAGAGACGAAAAGACGAAGAAAAGAAAAGTCGAGGTCTCTCGAGTTCAGACGCTTGTTGTTTTGTCGATCGCCGCTAGGGGGGGCGATGATGTCTTTGATTGTGCGCCTCAAATCGGAGAGAAAGGAGAAAAAAGAAATTCTCAGATAATTCTCAGATAACCATTAGGGTCTTAGGATAAGAAAGAAAGCCAAGGCAGACAATGGCAAACGATCAGAATAGATAAATATCCAAAAGTCAACCTCGAGTATATCCAATCGAGTCGTTTGTCGTGAACAATGGCATCGAGAATAAAAGGGAGTAACGCGTAAAGCTGTGATGGAACGCGACGCGAGAAGGTAGCGCAGTCACGGGTTAGGTAAATTAGCGTGTTAATTGAGTTGAAAGTGACTAAGCACTGCGCCACAGTGAAGGGCAGCCTCTCGTACCCCTCCATCAACCCCACCAACAAAATATCGAAAGACAACCTTGGAAGAGTCACTCCGACACTTCTAAAGCTTTTACACCTGTTCAACACTGAGCAATTCACCTCCAAGCAAATCCCGAGTGAAGCCATTGAAGCTTCCTCTTCCTTTATCAGCCACACTGTTCTCCCTTCGCATCCTCCGTCAGGCTACCCGAAGCCTCTCTCCCCTTCGATCGCTCACCACCTTCAGAATGGCTTCCTTTGCTTCCCAGACCTACTCTCCCACCGAGGAGGCCGAGATTCAGCAGTGGCTCACCACCTCAGAGCGGCTCAAGTCCCCCGAGGACAAGTCCACCATCCTTGAGACCCTCAACAACCACCTCTCCAGCCGATCCACCCTCCTCGGCAGCAAGCCCTCCAAGGCCGACGTGGCCATCTACGAGACCCTCGCCCCCGTCGTCGCCAAGTGGTCCCCCGAGGAGCGCACCGGCGAGAAGGGCCACCCTCACATTGTCCGCCATGTCGACTTTGTCCAGAACTCGCCTCTTTTTGGCCTTGAGGTCAAGGATGAGGATAAGGTCAAGGTCGATCAGGACAACGTCCTCTACGTGAAGCCCCCCGTTGACGCAAAGGCCGAGAAGGAGCGCCTTAAGAAGGAGAAGGCTGCTGCCGCTGCTACTGGCGGTGAGGCCTCGCTCGTCGACCGCACCAAGGAGAAGGTCAAGGAGGTTGTCGAGGGTGCCAAGGAGAAGATTGCCGTTGATAAGCCCAAGAAGGAAAAGAAGGAGAAGGCTCCTAAGCAAAAGGCTGCCCCCACCCCCGCCGCGCCCCTGTCTCCTGCTCTCATCGACCTCCGTGTCGGCCACATTCTCAAGGCCATCAACCACCCTGACGCCGACTCTCTCTTCGTCTCCACTATCGCGGTTGGCGACCAGCCCGGCAACGAAGACTACGTCGAGTACGAGGGCCAGGTTTGCCGCACCGTCTGCTCCGGTCTCAACGGCCTCATTCCCCTCGAGGAGATGCAAGGCCGCAAGGTCGTCGTCGTCTGCAACCTCAAGCCCGTCAAGATGCGCGGCATCAAGTCGTGCGCCATGGTCCTCGCCGCGTCCCCCAAGGTCAAGGAGGGTGAGGAAGACAACCACAAGGGCCCCGTCGAGCTTGTCGCTCCCCCGGAGGGCGCCAAGGCTGGCGACCGTGTCTGGTTCGAGGGTTGGGAGGGTAAGCCCGAGGGTGTTCTCAACCCCAAGAAGAAGATCTGGGAGACCTTCCAGCCTGGCTTCACCACCACTGATGGCCTCGAGGTTGCCTTCGACGCTGGCGCTGTTGAGCAGCTTGGCAAGACTGGCCGTGGACGTCTTGTTACCGAGAACGGCGGTACCTGCACTGTCCCTAGCCTCAAGGATGCTGTTGTGCGATAAAAAAAAAAGGGTACATATATCGTAGATTTAGATGAATCAAAATGACCATGTACAAAGCCGATTAGTTTTGTCGGATCTTTGTCTATGTTCCAGTGTTTGATCTCACACCAATCAGTACTGTAGAACATGGCCATATGTTGGATAGAGTACGGCATATTGTGTTTTTCCTCTTGCACGATTCAACCCACAGAGTTCTGGAAGAGTTCACGGTCACAAAAGTATGTAGTGCTCAAGAGGGACTGGTCAAATATGAAAACGACCTCTATCATCGAGCGCCAGCGTCCTCGTCCACATAACTTTGGTGGTTGATGAAAGCATCCTTATGAGAAACTCAACGATATCTTGCCCCAAGTAACGCCTTTGTCATGGAGACCATTTCACTATAAGAACCAGTTGACTCTTCTTATATGCTTATAGAATTTGGTGAAGTTTAGTTGGGTTCACATGTATTGTACAGATTCACGTAACAACCACCATCATGACCATCATCCCCAACAGTAATATACAAAATATACAACTCCTCGCCCTGGTATACAAAGTGCAGCATTCAGCCGCGAACGACCCTCTATCCGATGCTTTTTAGTGTTTTCGCTAATAACTCCTTTTCCTCTTTAAACAAGAACGCCAGAGATAAACCAGCAGATGCGCTCAAACTCCTCAGGCCTTTCATCTCCATTATACATGCGTGCCTGGTGTGCATTGGCGGGCAAATGCGCAGTGATACATTGCATGTCCGTCGATACTTTCAGCGTCAGGAGAAAAAGTATTTGCTCTCCCGAAGGCGCGAGACGTCAAAGTCACCCTGTCAAAACGAGTCAGCACGTGAAAAGTAGTTGAACATGAGGTGAGGACTAACCTTCTTGGGAACGTCTGGAAAGGTAAGTGGAAGCCAGATCGGGATGGTGTTCTTGAGGGCAGGCTGAGTTGACGGCTTCTTGGGCTGAATGACTTGAGACTCGAATGACGTTTGTTTGAGGTTATCTAGAAGATTCTCGGCAAACTTCTGGGAGGTCTCGGAGTTCTCGTTCATCTCTTTTATGGCTTCGCGCATTGTCGCATCAACGTCGGCCTCGTTTTGGGTATAATCTCCAAGGCCAGCAATCTCCTCGCTCTCCTTGCGAATGTCAACGTCCTCCTCAGCCGCAGCCATCTCCTCGTAAACCGAAGCCGGTGTGACGATCTTGCTTGCAGCCTCAAGGTCCCAGGGGTTGCCCGAGAGACGCAAAGTATTTCGCTTATGTTCCAACAGAAGCTCCTGCTTGATGGTGAGCCTGCTATTCTTGCGAAATTCTTTGATCTTCTTAGCAACAGGGGTGTCGGAATTGATGTTTATCAAGTAAAGCGAACCCTTGTATCGCGCCTTGAACTCGGCCGCTAGCCGACCAACAACATCCTCCTCGTGGATTCGGATGAAAGCATCTCGGAGCACGTCGTTCATGACATTGACGTCCGCTGCATGAGTCCAGAAGGAGTCGTGTACGGCGGCAAAGTTCAAGCCGAGCTCATCACACTTGAGCGCTGAGAGCAACATGTGACTGGCGTCCAGCGAGTGGATAAAGTTGGGAGGAAAGCCCTGAAGCTGCTTCCTTCGGTTCACCGGATCGGTCTGGTCGGCCACAGAGTACGAGATGGACTGTAGACAGGTTCGGATCTCTCTCATAGACGACTTGCGGTATGGCTGCACGACAGGCATTCGCAGTGGTGTAGTCCAGACGACTGTTGATCGGAAGTTTTGTGCTAGCTCCTCTATGCCAGTCTTGTGAGCCTTGCTGCCCGTTTTCGGAGTAGTCTTGCTGACATTGGTCTGCTCCGCTTCAATCTGATCAATTTGTGCTGGGGTCAGAGCTTTGCACACTCGTCCACCGATTTCACCGAGCCAGTACTGGATGTCATGAGCACCGCGGAACATGGTCGCGAGAGCGCTAAAGATGTGCTTGGCAATGTATGTCGCTAGCACAAGGTGAGGAATGCCTGTCTGCTTGTGCAGATCGGGATAGATGGAGTCGATCTGCTTGCAAACTTGCTTCTTGGCGCCAGCAAAGGTGACACCATAGACATTGGTCATGACAGTCTGCTTGACAACCTTGCGGGTAATCCTGCCAGTGCAGATCTCTGCCAGACGGTTCTCAGACTCGGCGTCCTTGGCAATCGACTGCTTGACTAGGTCGGCAACGGCCGAGTACACGTCGGCTGGTCGGCTCCCCGGCATCAGGTTAACCTGCTGAGCACCCCAAGAGTCACCTCCCAAAGCCGCATAGTGCTGCAGACCATTGCAGGTGCCATCCTGGTGCACCGGGAGATGGGAGATGAACTCGGTAGGATCAGGTAAGTCATGAGCTGCCTTCAACTCGAGGCAAGCGGCCAGACACTGCCAAGGATCCTCACCCTTCAACCACCACCGGCTTCCACCCAGAGGGTTTGTGGCCGACTCAACAATGTTAGCAAGGTTGTTGGTAGTGAATTCTTCCCGCTCATCGAAGCTGGCCTTATCGAAGCCGTAGACGTTAGCCATGTGGATCTTGAGCCACCTTAGGCCAGTTACACCAAGCTGCTTGCCCTTGGCAAACTTCAGAAGAGAGCGAGTGTGGTCGGCTCCCATGTGGTTGAGATAGGTGGGGAGCGGATAAGCACGACCGCGATAGTCAACATTGTGGGGGAAGTAGATGACCTGCTTGCGAAACGCTCGAGCAATCTCGAGTTGAAGGTTCATGTAGCATCTCTGTGAATGGAGGGCGGAGCGTTCGTTTTCGACTGCCTTGAGATTCCGGATCCACACTCGTCGCACAAGGGGATCGTTCGAGTTCGCTGGCTCAGCTGGGGACTCCAGGTCGGGGTGAAGTGGTGGCATGTTGGCGATCTTGTCGCCAGAGTTCCAGGCCTCCACCATGACATCCAGCAATTCGTTGTTGATCCTCCAAGGCGTCTTTCCCAACACATCCAAGCCCTTGAACACCTGATCCATGTCGCCACGTTTGATAGCTGCTTTGGTGTAGAGCTTCTGCTCCACGTCGCCAGTCTTGATACGGATGAGGGATGACTTGCTCCGCAAGAAGCCTCCCTCGTTAATTCGCTTCCACGGCTGAGGCTCGGCGACCATGGGTAGATGCTTGGCAAGGAAGTCACCTAAAGGCTCTCGTTTCAGCCTGTCAACGAGATCCGCATTCATAGTCAGTACTCCAACCTTCTTGCCCTTTCGTGGTTGTTGCATGTGGGAAAATGCAGGTTGAATTTGGCTTATCCTCTCCTTGGTGATTGGGTGCGCTTTGACGACTTCGATCTTGGCCGTCTCAACCAACGACTTAAGCAGGATGGATCCAACACGAACTCGAACTGCTGTCGTCCATGACTTGGGATCAATGCGCGCATCTTCTTCGATGACCAGAGGCTTCTCAGCGTCTGCAATGATGCCATCTTCGCCTGGCTTAACCTGGTCGGGGTTCCCGGTGAACTGGACTTTCCGGAGACGCCGGCGCTCCTTTGCAGCCTTATCCGCGGCTTGAGCTCGGGTGTCCTCTTGCGCTACTCTTGCCACGTCGTTGACCAAGCGGATCAGAACCAAGCCTTTGTCCATACCGATCACTGCGCTGGTGTTGAGCACGGCAAGGATAGTAATTGCAGCCAGTCGGGTTGGGTCAGCTGTACGAAGAATAGGACCGTATACGCAACGCTCCAGATCCTCTTCAGACTTGGATTCTCTAGCCTCGGCCGCATCGATATTGGCGATTTCGTCTTTCAATCGCTTCTCCAGCGCCTCAAGCCAGCCGTTGAGGTATCCGGCGACATTGCCGTTTTCGTCCCGAGCGTTGAGCGCGGTGTTAATGCCCATCTTATCCAAGCTCTTTTTGGCATTTCGCCACTTTCTGATGGCGACATCGATGGCGTCCCGCTCCAGACGCACCTGAAACTCGCGTTGCTCTGCAAGTGACAGCTTGGAGATGTCGACGTGTTGAAGCTCGTTCATGAGGGAGAGACTGGTCTTAAGGGCATTTAGGCCTTCTCCACGCTGGGGCGTCGGCTTGACTTCGGGATAGGCCTCGACCTCGGATGCTTCCAATTCCTCACCGAGTCCTTCCTCCATTTCCATTTCCGTTTCGTCTGGTACAAGGGACACGTAGTCGGCATCCTCAGATTCGGGGGCAAAGCTGTACGTGGGACAAATCTCGGTGATGACGCCTAGATCCTGGTCGCTAAGCACGTCGGCCATGCTCAGAACACGCAGGCCAGCTTCGCCAGGAGCCATACTCATGTACCGCTTGACAAGTCGTTCCAGTCTCGCTCCGCGCTCAGAGAGAAGAGAAGCTTTGAGCATGCACGCAATGGTTTCGGCGGTTTGCGGTATGTCTTGGTTTCGTATTTGAAGCTCGTACCATTTGTGGAGTTGCTCGGCTTGCTTTCGATCGGGGCTCGTTCGCATCTGATTGAGCGACGCTCGCAAATACTGGTTGTGCAGAAGAATTCGTTCCTCGCCGGACACATGACCCATAACGTTCATCCGCTTCAGAACTAGAGCCGCTCTCTCAAGTCTACCAACTCGAATACAGGCATCGAATACGGGCAACATCTCTTCGACCTCGCCGGGGATGCCCTTGTTGTTTATCTTTGCGAATGGTTGGGACGGAGACGGCTCAGGAATTGTCAAGGGAGCCAGAGGGCTTTGAAGATTGAAGTAGGAGGGAGGTTGTGTCTGGAAGGGCGGCATGCCTGAGCTGGCCATATGGTTGTGAACATCGCTGTAGGGAGAGTTGCCGAATTTGTAATCGTCGACAGCTGTTGCGAGACTCCTTCCGTGGGCGATACCATGGCTTGACTCTGAGCCCCTGCGTTTGCGAGGCTGGTACTGCTGAGTGACAACGCACCGCCGGTTGAGGTTAGATGTCGCGACATGCAGCGGCAGGCATCTCGGCGAGAGCCCAATTGGCCTTATCGAAGCGGCTTGTCGGAGGGAAATACCCCCTCTGGTTTGTCGTGCCAGCATTGTGGTTGATTCGAGAGGTCAAAGATGAGGAGGCGAAAGTTGTCGAGAGGCGACAAGCTCAACAGGCGGTAGCTGCTGAGTCAAGTACAATATTAAAACATTAAAAAGACAGGCCGTGAAAAGAAGGAAGATGCTGCTTCTGGACAACCGGTACAAGAGGGAGTGTCGTGGCGGATATCGAGGACACTTGCGATCCTGTCGATGTCCTGTCGCGTGAAACAGAGACGATAGATTAGGAGTTCAGCTCCAAATTTTTCAGCTTAGGAGGGTGGAATCCATTGCTAGGGGATTGGGCGGATATGGAGGGTCACGTGCGCCCGTGGCGACTAGGGATCTTCTTTCTCCACCAGGGGTATTCGAGAAGCCGAGAGAGCTTGGACTATCAACCGCTTTTCTCCACTTCGCCTGGCCTTGATGAAATTGCGAGCTTGAAGGCTCGACATTGCCTTCGAATTTGATTCAACATTCTTCTCTCCGAACCTTTGCTTCCGTGTTGAGAATAGGAGGAAGCGCGCAAGATGATCACTCGCCCAATGGCCGCGGCATTGAGTTGTCGCCAGTGTCAGTCGACAATTCTTCGTGCGGTTGTCTCGCGACCAACAGCCAGCTCTTTTCGCAGTTTGCCACAGCGTCAGTCACGACAGCTTCCGATTTTGACCAAGAGGTTCTTCTCTGAGAGCAAGTCAACCGAGCCCGCCAACGACACAGAAACGTCTGCCGCAGCCTCTCCCGAAGATGTTTCCACAGCAAAAGTTACCGAGCCCAGAAATACTCCCTGGTTCCTCGACGTTGACCCGCCTCGACACCCCCAAAGCCAGCATGCGGTCGATTTACCCAAGATTCCGGAAGATGCACCTGAAGTTCTTGGGCCAATGATGAAATACATCTTTGAGGATATGGGTCTGGACGATATTTCCCTCCTGGACATGCGAGACCTCGATCCTCCCGCCGCCCTCGGTCCCAACCTGATCATGCTATTTGGAACAGCCCGTAGCGAGCGACATCTCCATATTGCCTCCGGAAGATTCCAACGATGGCTCCGAAAGAACCACAAGATCGATGCGCGAGCCGACGGCTTGATTGGGCCTGGCGAGCTGCGAACCAAGCTGCGTCGACTTCGAAAGAAGGCAAAGTTGATGGGCACCAATACCGCCATCGTTCCTGGTGGAGACAATGGTATCTCGACGGGGTGGGTTTGCGTGCACTTTTCCTCCAGTGGCGCCGACATCAATGAGGCGGCGAGTTTCGACGACACAGGACGCTTCTCAGGTTTTGGCGCCCCTCAAACAGGGATTACTGTTGTGGTTCAGTTCATGACGGAGGCGCGGAGAACAGAGCTCGATTTGGAAAACCTCTGGAAGGGTGTCTTGAAGAGAAATTTGCAGGAAAACAAGAAGGCTCGAGGAGAAAGTTTTGTTAATGCCGAAGAACTGGAACAACTACTGGCATCCAAGGTACAGCTACCTACCACGGCGTCCGCCGTGCAATGGCAGGCCATGCAGAATGCCTCCCAGCAGCGTCGTAACTACTCGACGAGTGCGCGGCGACTTGCACCATCGCATGAACAAGCCCGGCCTACTCAAACCGGCTTCCCTCCTGAGTTCCAAGGCGCCGCAGAGTCTACTGCGGACTCATCACAGATTCCTGATCTTGCCCAGATCCGCAAGCACATCCAAGATATCCAGCTCATTGGGATGCCTCTCACCCAAGAGATGCTTCATAAACTCATCAATGCCGCCATGACTTCTCCTTCTTCAGCCGAGAATGCCGCTGCGGACCGATTGGCTCTCGTCGACCAACTTCTACTCACTGCGGATGAGCGAGGCATGGAAATCATGAATAACGAGATGTTTGTCACCCTCATTGAGGCCGGTCTAGCATCCCCGTCTTACGGCACGGAGCTACAACGCGCGCAGAAGAACCTCGAGTACCTCATGGCACGAAAAGGAGGTCAACTCGACCACGACCAAGTCCTACGTCTAATGGCCGCGTACGCCCATCGACAGGACTGGACTCGATTCTGGGATACTTTTCGTATGCCACCTAGGTTCAAGACAGCTAGGGACTCGAGGCATTACGAACTAGCTTACCGCGCAATGGCGGCATCGAACAGCCAAAAGATGTGCATCGAGGCCCTCCGTTGGGTGTATCCCGAGATGATGAGCCAAGACCCCCCTGTTTGGCCCGTGGGCTCGGTCTACGAGTCCCTGAAGGCGTGCATTCTGGTCGCAGACCCGGAGGCAGCAGGCTTGCTGCACCACCCCAAGCCGGGCCGTAAGCAGCGGTTGATCCAGACGAGAAGGCTCCAGAACAGAGAGTTCCTCAATGTGCTGAGGGAGGTGGAGGCGACGCGGCGCGAGCTTGCGGCGCGGGATGCGAGGGGGCTGGCTGCTGAATCACTGGCCCAGACGGTGGCTGGCATGTCTGGACAGTAAAATGTTTGATTGTCGGGGTCCGCAAAAGTGGGAATCGGGTGAAGGCATGGTCATCGAGAATGACCGCAGGCGTTTATGTGTGTACAACATATATGAAACATGTAACAACACTTCTCAATGCATATGGGTCTCTAACTCACATCGATATTATCCTTCTCTTTACTTGTCTCATAGACACCTTGATAAATATGTCATGACCCCCTCAAAGCTCACTTCGACGGCTTCTCAGATCTTGGATAACCCCATCCCTGGCAGTCACCTGTTGAGAGACTCCCTCAACAACGGCGCAACCTGCTTCCGACTCGCCGCCAGATTCTTCTGCCTCCACGCAAGCCTCTTCTCCCCATCATCCAACTCACCCCCCTTCCACGTCTCCAGCTGCAGCTTCTCCCCGATGTCGATGAACCTATCCAACGCCTTGCGTCCCTCAACGCTCACGCCCCATACGAGCAGATGCCGCTGGAACTCGCCGCTCGGATGCGACGTGGTCATGATGCTCGCGACGTCCAGCTTCCTCTCTTGCGTCCATGCCTCAAAGGCCTCGAGCAGGGGCTTTGAGCCTTCCGCCTTTTCCACAAGGTAGTCAAAGTTGCGCACCACGCAGCTGATCCCCAGCTTGAGTCCTGAACCGTCCCACTCCTTGTAGTCCTTGCGGAAGATGTCGCGGAAGCTGAGATCTGAGATGTCCTCCTTGACGGCCTTGATCTCGTCATAGTAGGCCTTGCGGTCAAAAGCCCTGTCCTGGATACGGGCCTCGAGGAAGGAGACGGCCTTAGAGTCCTTTTCGCGCACCTTTTCCTTGGCGGTTAGGTTGCTGGTGTCGGAGAGAATGGCCGCGAGGCCAATCTTTGCGAGTTTCTCGTCTTCGGATGCGGCGTCGCTGCCCTCTACGTCTTGGCTTGTGAGGTCCTGCCATGCACTGCGGCTCTCATCGACGACTAGGCTCATACAGCTGCCACAAGGTTCGATGACCCTTGGACCCGCATCTTTGCTCACAGACCCTTCGTCGGCGTGATGGTCCACGCAGCCAAACACTTGCCCAGAGAACTTTTTCAGCGGTCCGTTGAGGGAGTTGTGGTCTACCAATAGCCAGCGGGTGTCTTCTGGTTCCAAGTCCGGCAGCTCAGATAGTGTGAGCAGGTCTTTGAGGGTCAGGCCGGCGTGCTTGAGCACCGCCGTCATCTCAGTGCGCAAGCCGAGGTCATCGCGAGGGAGGTTGGAGAGGGGGATGTGAAGAGTGTGCGGGGGGGAATGAGTGCGGATGTATGCGTAGACAAGGGCCGAGCAGAGGGAGTCGAGGTCTGGAGTTGAGGTTAGATTGGACATGAGATATTTTTTTTAACAAGCTGGAGCAAAACTTACCAGCAGACTCATTTCCCACGACAAAAGTAAGAGGGCCTTTTCTTTGCGCAGCAGGAGCTGTTAGAGCAGACCTCGCCTTGGCAAGAAAACTACTCAGGGATAGTCTCGATGTCATGATGGGAGGAGGGAGAGGGGTAGAGGGTTCTGTCTAATATCTTTTAGCCAAAATGGATAATGACGCTTAAGAAGTAGAAGAGAAAGAGAGGGAGAAACTCAAAAACGAGAAAGAAATGAATGACTTGGAGTCATCAGCCTCGGAACTCGTGATAAGACTAATAAAATAATACTACTCACATTTCCCACCCCCTTCGTAGCATGGCACGCATGGAAACTTGGCTGTAAGTTGAATCAGTCTCTTTTTGGTCAACGTCACCCAACCATTTGGTCTTGTCCGACAGGGAAGGGCAGCCACAAAAGCCTGTCAGTCAGATTATCCTTGACGAGGGCGTATCCCTTGTGTGGCTTCGGCCTCCATCTCAGATGCAAGGCCTCACCGCCTTCTTCATTCATCCACGACTCGCAATTCTGCCCGCTTATCTCTCCTCCCCCCCCCCCCCCCC
>JAJODA010000315.1:0-16423 GCA_021730345.1 Fusarium cicatricum | reverse complement strand
GGTACGAGGGGCGGGCGCCGACTTGGGCGTGCCCTTTGAGTCATCATCTTGGGAGGACGAAGACGGCTGAGGAGTCCCGGACTCTGGTATTTGTTCCTCTTCGGAGGTAGGGTTTGGTGATGACATGGTATCAGCTACCTAGAGGTTTGCACTGATGAGCATGATGATGCGCGGGAGGGGTCAGGCTTGGAACATGTAGCTGTAGCATACCTTGACCTTGGTAACATGCTGAGCGGTAGTTGGAAAGAGCGATGATTACCGTGGGCGCATGCGATGTTCCCCTCTCTTTCGTCGCATCCAGTAATTATCGAGATGTTGAGGGGTCGGCAAGGCCGGGTCGGTAGGTTTCGAACAAGCTTTGGAGGAAAAGCGGCAGATGGAGCAGCCGTTGAACTGCACATGGAACACGGCAAAGGTGATGGTAGAATGAACGAATAGGGGAATGCTAACGGCGATCCAATACACAAAGAATAGACAAGGGATTGAAATGGTCTTGAGAGTAGAGAAAGTAAGTGGAGGGGCGACCCGACAAGAAAGACGTTGTTGTCGCATCCACGTTTGGTGAGAGGGAACCTGAGAGACTCGGGTTGTCGATGATCATTGATCATGCTGATGTCCCAGTAACCAAATGAGACCCACTTTCTGAAGGTCGATGGTAAACAACACAACCGCTGCGACACGGCCACACCCCGCCTATCAGAGGCGCTGCAGCACCACCTGTGGCGCCGCTGCTACAGGGGTGCTCGCAGGGAGATGGTGGGTCATGCCCGTCGAAGCTTTAGTGGTTTCCATCGGGAAGCTCATCTATGATTGGCCCTGATGGCAGTCTCGGCCTGCCAACAATCAGCTGCCCAAGCCCTTCCGAGTCTGGGTGACCCTGATCTCCCGGTTGTTCCATTCTGTATCTCGGCCATTTTTCTCGCCCGCAGCGAACGCCATGAGATCTTCGACACGATCGACGGTGGATATCTTTTCTTGGTAGTCGGGATGACTAGCATTGTCTCTAGGAGCCAAGGGCTTTGTTTTGTTCTTTCTCTTTACTACTTGCTCTCTCTTGTGGCTAGGTAGACAACAGCTCTCCTAAGAGGACCTACAACAAAACACGTATGCAGTACCCAATGCGACAAGAACACAACGTCCTTGGACATGGGTAGCCCTCCCTCGTTGATCCAAACAAATGCCAGCTAGCGCCCGTTTTGCCTCGATGCTCCGGCCCTGTTTTCGTTGCTGACGACAACCGCCTAAAATCAAGGGATGCACTCTCCAACCAATCTGCGCTTCGGATGCAGCCAGGCCCGTTTCAGCTAGCAGTTGGATGCATCAGAAGAGCATGATACGAATAACTATATCCAAGTTCCAAGTTTTCCATCATGTCGGTTTCTTCTCGTATTGGACAATTAGCAATTGGCATGCAGGCATATTGGGCATCCATGGATCCAAATCCGTACTATGCATCTGCAACGTCCACCCAGCCGAGATCCGCAATATGGATCTTGCATCCATGCCTCAAACCCTGATGATACGATATTCATATGCCCAGCTTTACTGTACCGCTCTTTGAATTGGGCCGCCAAAGCCACCGCCGTTTCCTGAGTTTCAGATCTCTTTGGAACTGACTGGAACCGTGGCGCCGGGATACCACCTCAGTATCAAGTCATCCGAGTCCCAGCCGCTCGTTACCCGCATTCCTTACACTAACTTTTCAGCTGACATGGCAGACTCATGTTTCGAGAAGCTCATTAAGCTCAGGGCCTAGAACCTTAAAGCATGCTGTTTCGCAACTCTGGCAATCTGCCTGAACATCTCGGGATCTCTAAAGAGACTTACCCTACAGCTAGACATCGAAGGCGAGTTGCACGTATTATAGCAATATACACCGCAAGTATGGGAGGTAATATCTTATTAAACCACGGCTTCGAGTATATCTGCCATCTTTGAGGTAGATTTAGCGCTACTCAACTCTAAGATCGGGGATAATGCTTGCAGTGTTTGCTGTCACCTCAGATCACCGCCTTCGCCGGTCCAGTAACCAAGCAAACTAACACGTCGTCGTAGGTACTCTGCAACAGCGAATAGTATCTAATTTAATGCAATAGCTTGAGTAATACGCAGAAGGAGACCTAATCAGATCAGAAGCGACTTGAAATCAATGATAACGACATCAACGAGTAAGTTGTAAGCCAGTGTCCAAATTAATATCCATATATTGCTTCCCTACCCGAGGTATCCTCCAAATTCAAATAGGTATCAGAAACGGATTGCTCCGAATGAAATGTAACTATCAATATGCCCACCGTGTATCCAAGCTTCAAACATCCATCCCGAAACAAATGATGGACCAGCCATTAACATGTACTCCCGATCCATCCTCTCGCCGATGATATAAAAAGACACCTTGAACTCCGCCCATGCAGATGCAGCCAGATGGTGATATGCGGTAAGAAAAGAAAAAACAATGACAAAGAAAAGATGCAACACCTTAAACACCGGGTTATGCAATGCAACCTCCACTCCTCAACGTTCACTCAATCTTCCTTTGCCGGCAGCATAAACCGGACCTTCTTCTTCGGCTTGGAAGCCACCTTGGCCTTGCGGCAACTCTCCTCCTCGAAATTATCGTCGTCGTCGCCAATGTCGCTTTGCGCAGCTACACTGCTTCCCGCATCGCTCATCATCTCTTCTTCGGTCTCTTCCTCGATCGACCACACATCAGGGCTCGGCTCCCTCCAAAGCTGTCCCGGCCGCTGCCGCGCCGACAAGCTCCGAGAAGACGCTCCGCGGCGTCCGCGGCCCCGAGCCCGACCACGCGAGTGCGGGCTGGCGAAGGAGGCTGGCGAGAGAAGTGTCGGGTTTGTAGAATGGTTAAAGGCGGGACTCTTGGGTCGCATGGGAGGATGGCTGTTGGCAAATATGTCCCGGAGGGAGAGAAGACCATGGTTGCTAGGCGAGAAGCTGATGTAGTCCTCATCTTCGTCGTCATCGTCTTCCTCGTTGTTGGATGTCGAGATCTCGGAGCTTGTATCGGGGGAGATGGAACGAAGACCAGGCTTGCGCAGGCCATCAAGCGTAGATGGGCTCACGCTGCGGATAAAGGGACGAGGTTGGCTCGAGTCCTCGATGCCAGCGTCAAAGTCCATAATGATTCCGTCCAGGTCATCGTCGTCCATGTATGGCGCCGGCGTGAGGAAGTAGGTAAGAGGGTCATCATCGATGTCATCCAGAGAGGGAAGTGGTTCATCCTTGGTTGAAACTGTTGGCTTGAGGCGCATCTGGGTTGGTGGCCACGAGTCTCGACGAGACCGCATCTCAGACTCGGTCATCATGATGTATATTCGGAGCTCTGCGAGCGAGACAGGGGTTGGTATAAGTATTTGGGGGGTCCGCAGGATGATATGCAGGGACCTTTATAAGTCGGTGGCACAGAGGCTCACTCAATGACTGAAAGGACAAGTGTAAGCCAGGAAGAAGGATTACCGGATCGGGTTGGTGCAACGAAAGGGACTTTCAAGGCTGGCAAGTGGAAGCCTGATATGTTCCATGGATGACTGGAGTCATTCACCGGAGGCTTGTCTTTGATCCTTTGACAAAAGTGAACGTGAAGAACGCCGGGCTGTGTAAGACTGATGCTGCTCGGACATGAGCGGCGGCGGCGCCTTGACTATATAGTTACTCAAAGAGCCGCGTGAAACGACGCCCAGCTTGCCATGCCCTCCACGAGCTCACATTTCACAGCCTACCAGACAGGCAGAAGGGAACATCAGCGGTGCGACATGCTCTCCACCCGCTACCCCCCCTCCCCCTTCTTCCTCAAGGCAGTCCAAAAACGAGGCCGCACAGCCAAGCCAAGGGCACAAAGGAGGGGTCGCAGCCCACTCAGAAACAGGGCTGTAAGTCCCCAAATCCAGGCCATCTCCCAGTCATATCTGGGAATTCTTGTAAGCCCCGAGGGCCTTGTGAGTGCTACGGAAACGACCATGACTGGAAATGGTGGTCATCGGCACTCCGAGCGGGGCTGCCTATGGCTCGTCTTGGGCATCGCACGTGAAGCCATCTCCAAGGCATGCGAGCCTATGAGGCCGCGCGCGACGACGCCACGCGTCCACGGCGGCGGTTCACTAGATGGATAGTCGGGAGGCGCCGGCGCTGGAAATGGAAGTCATGGGTTGAGCTAGCGGGTCGATAAGGGATTTGGAGAGCTGAGGAGGAGGCATGGTGGCTGACGATATCAGCTACCTTGGGGTTGATGAGCACTGGGGATGTGATATTCGTGGATGCACAGAGTAGTAGTGATAAACAGGGTCGACGCAGGGTCCTCGAACTAACGCGGCTGCCGCCAGTAAAAGGGCCAACTTGGACAGCAAACAGCTAAGATCGACAGAGAGTGTATGATGGCGAGATTCCACTAATAGTCCATTCGCTCGTGTTGAGCACGGAGGATGTGGCATGGGCGATATTCGGGTGCATCCAACTGTTACGGGCGTCGCGGTGGCGGGATGCTTCTCCGTGCTGTAGCTACAAAAAGGTGAGACATGGACGACACCATCACCAACTGGCTCAGCGACCATCTGACTGTGTCCCTCGGTCTCGTCAGCGACCCGGCCATGCCCGCACCAGGTCCAGTGGGCGCCGGGGGAGTCATGCTGAGTCCCATAGAAGTTGGCTATGATTCGGATTCGCGATCGGGGAATCATTACAAGATCGATCGCCATGAGGCCCCCCGTGGGTCCTGCATGGTGCCTTGCAGCTTGTCTTTCCCGCATAGCGCATTTCCTACTTCTCCATGCTTGGGCATCACGTTTCAAGAGCCCCATCAGGAACCTGACGCTACGGGGCCATGCTGCCATGGCAGGATGGAAGAAAGGACGACGAGAGCGCGACGTCGAAGTGGAGGGTCGCACGTCCGAGCCACGGGACGGGGTCTTTGCCTGAGTAGTACGCAAACGCGGTGGGGAAGTGATCAGTCAAGTTGAGCCGCTATCGTCATCAATATTATGGGGGGCCTTGGCGAAGAGCTGCTTACAGATACGGAGTACATGATCTGCTCTAATTATGTTGGACCCTTGAAAAAGAGATCACCGAGATTACGTGTGTATTGGGCGATATGCCAAACGGGGGAAGGGTGTGATCGGCGGGCGTCCGAGACGGGACCGAGCAGAAATGAAAAAGGTGTGTGTGCGCGAGCTTCAACAACGGGATTTGTAGAACTACATGATTTCTCATTTATTCCATCCCGTTCCGAGTGGCAACGGCTGCGAGCTACAGGATGGGCTCATCCCATGCCCTTCTGAGCCAAGCTCAGCCAGCCTCCCCCAGATTTCCGTGAACCCAATCCTGCTTTGACCCAGACCTTGTGGCCGCCATCTCGTGGCTGGTCCCATGACCACAGTAGAGGCCGCTTCCCTGGTTTGACAAGCTGCTAGCCATGGCTCGGTCCAGACCGGAGGGCCAGGCCCCTTTCCACAGAGATGTTGGCCAAGAGCGTTGGGTGCAGGTGGTGAGGCGCTCCCATCACGCCATCCAAATGCGAAATGCTATCGTCACTTTAACGCAATGAGTCTCGATCTGACTGACAACACCTCCAGACTGGGACACCAACTGGCTGTGAGCCAATAACTTAGACTTTGGCGGCGGTGATAGTGTCTTGAAAGAGTAGTCATGTGCCGTGCCGAGGCGTCGATGCGAACCGTGACGCTACCTGTAGAGTTTCGATAGAAAGCGATAGAGCGCCCATCAGCGCGGAACGGCCCCGGGGTAACGGGCCGCAATTGTGGGCTCGGTCCCGGCGAGAAAGCGCCGTGGGCCCACCTTTCCCGAAAAAAGTCCGGCCTGGACCGTCGCCACAAGATGTTATGTGTAGGCACTGAAGATAGAGCACTCTTTGTCTAGTGCCTTTCAGCCAGACCATACCCAAGACTCTCTCGTACAGACGTCTGAGTAAAGGTTCCCGGGCGACCTTGCAGCGCTCCGATGGCTGGAAACGAATTGCTAGGCAAGGGGTTTTAAATCGCGGTTCATGCGTGTACTCCATGTAAGCACAGTGGACGGCTGGACGATTTGTCAGGTTGACCAATACCAGGGCGTCATTTTCTGAAGGGCTTTAACAAGCACACCAAAGAGTGTGAAAGTGAAAGCATGTATATGGCTTGGTGGCCTTTACCTTAACCAGCGTCACATATCATGCATGACCTTGAAGAATGGAATAAATGCACTGATACCATTTCGTATGTACTCGTTCATTAAGCTCATTACGGCTGAAACGCCACTCGAAATCTACAGGGGGTTTCCAGATTAGACCCTGTCCACATGTTCAAACCCGGACTCAAAATCTCCCTTGGCCACCTTTTCCGTCTCGAGCCGACCAAGACGGGTCGGAGGAAAGTTACCCCTCGCATTGCTTTGTGCGATCAGGTCGTCCACATATGCCAACGCGAGGTCCACAAAACTCTTACTGTATGTTCATTTCGAAAACTTATAAGTTCGAGGCTTCCCCTTGGCTTCAGGCACGAAGAACCAGGTTAACAGGACCATGGTGAAGTAGAATGAGCCATGCACTAAGTGTGTACCGAAACTACCATGACCAAGCGTCGCCAATATGCTAGCAGTTCACTTTGTCACGGCAAAGTTGAACAGTTATTGACCCGATGTAGGCACTCCTATCGGAAGGGGTCGCATACGCGCGGCAGAGATCTTCTAGATATGAATCAGTCTCAGACAATCGATTTGTTGAGTAGACATACGGAGCAGTAAGTCAAGACAACAGAGCCCCAGCTGTGAGGTTGTTGCACATGATGAGGATGATGCAGAGAGCGGTGCGTCGATGATAGGACCTGACGGTAAAGACCTCTTTGACCAAGGTCGGCCTGGAGCTATTATCGGCTAATAACCGACCTCCTCAAGTTGCAGCGAGATGTCCTCCATGTCGCTTTCAATATAAGGGTGGTCCTCGGGAAGACCTCTCGATGAGGCAAGGATGAGAGGGCTTTGATTGGGGTACTCTGGGTAGAACAAAAAGACTCGTGGGCGAGCATCATGCCGAAGAAGAGAACAATAGCACGAAGAGTATGAAGAGAAAGGGGAAAGATGTCCTGAGGATGGTAACGAACGTGAAGGGGGCAGCTTTAGTTGATCCAGAATGCAAGCTGTGTTGAGTTGTTAGTCGAGATCTCGAACCGCCGAGCTGATGCCGCGAGACGACTACACACAGTACGCCGACGATACAGTCGAGGTCATGTGCGCTTGACGGCATGCGTAAACGTTACTCGCCATGTCGCCTTACTTGGGAAGCTGCCTGAGCCTCATGCAAGAGTATCATAGTCTCTGCGTGAGCGCCTTGGCGTCCCAAGCAGTCGTTTGCCGTGCTTCTGTTATTAATGATGCCAATGGCTCGTCACGTTTATAAAGCTGTTGATGCTGCCAAAGCTCGAACCAGGATCGTCATGGAAGACATTGATCCCGAGAAACACCTCCGCTACATGCCAGTACGCCTTTAGCTATAGGCTGACCGGCTCTTGAACTGGGCTGAGGACTGAGCTAATTACGAGATCTGTCCTTCTATCTTGTTATATAACGCTCACTCCTGCGGGGCGGTATATTCGGGTAAGCATGTCATTGTGGCATCGCCCATAATTTACAAGCATGAATGAATGGAGCATTTTCTATGCCGTCTGTAATCTCGTAGGATCTTGTTGGTTTCTTGAGCATATTATGATTAGACATGACTACCCTGACCTCAGGGGTATTCTCGAAGATGCCGAGGAGCCATCATGACTGAAGAAGTGAGACCTTCCTGGGTACAGGATACAGAGTGAACCGTTAATTTGATGACAAAACGGTGGTTAGGTTGTTACGAAGGGGTTCTAGAGACACGAGGTGCCTTGTTCGGGGCGAGTCTTCTTGATGGTGTTTAGAGTTGCACCTCACTGTGGTTACCAAGATTGACGACCCCCTTTGACGACAACCTAAGTCCCATAGTCAATCGATATGGCCACATCTTACCGGTCACTGTGGACGTTGTCAGCCATCTCGAAGCATCTTCGGAAAGATCGAGCTCGTTTCTAGTTCTTGGTAAATGTTTGGATTGGGAGCCACGAAACTGTTGCGCCGACTGGACCCGGTCTTGCGAGGTCGTATGCGTGACACGTCCGTTCTATACTCAAGGGATACAGCAAGGGAGATATATCTCGACTTGGGGATAAGGGCGCTTGAAATAGAGCCTTTAGCCGCAGCGACATCCTTTACATGAATGAGCCAAAGTGTGAGAACGGCCAAACACCAAGAACAAAAAGAAACTTGTTTGGCATCCATATACCGGGGACTTATACCAACAGAGCTGGCCGTCTCTTACACAGCCGACCTTATCTTACACAGCTGGCCTGAATCACCAATATCGTGACAATGAAATGGAAGGATGCCTTACGGGGGCGTTTATGACCCTGGTTTTCGGGAGATACAGCCACAGCCCGCTTCAGATTATATCACTCACTTAGCAGCTTGCACAGAAAATTGCGTGAAAGCTTTTCTATGTACAGGATCTGAGGTGTTGTTCTTCCTCTAAGAAGATTAAAACCGTTGGTCAAGTGTCTGGTCTCGGTTTCACAAAGCAACCACGATCATAACTTTAGATCCGATATGGTACAAGACGCTATTGGGCTTCAGAATACCTCAATATTACAGTATAGATCTAAGCTGTTGATCCTCTTATTAGTTTCTACTCTACCGAGTCAGGTGTAAACATGAGCAGTCTATTGATAAGATCGAGGAGGAGGCTCCAAGGTACTCCGCATTTGTAAACCATATATATACACAAATAGAAGACGGCAAAACATCGGCGAAACAACAGTTTCGCCATAGCTGATCGGCTTCCGTAGCTCAGTTGGTTAGAGCGTCGTACTAATACTTCAATCCGAGTAACGGTGATGCGAAGGTCTCAGGTTCAAGCCCTGGCGGGAGCATGTCTCTCAGTGCCCATCAGCTATCTTTTTGTATTTTGATATGATTTTTTCTACTATCTCATTGCGTGGGTTTGCACTCGATAGATGGTTAGTGATACGTGCTACGTGTGGAGGTGCCTGCCCGTGTTGTGATACGTATCGACCAGGACCGTGTATTCTAATCCGGGGCAGGGACGCTCCTATTCCTATCCCGGCCTTGGACAAACTCTCGAGACACGTGATGACCTCATTGGATTCCAACGTCTATCCTTGATTAACCTCCATACCAATCCAACGTCATATCTCATAGCTTCATCATAACTCGAATCTCTTTTTCCATTTTACATCAAACTGTGAACTGAACTCGTGTAACCTGACCGACGATCAATACATCCATCATCTTAATAAACCCCAGCACCAAAAAACCCCCCAAACCCCGCCATGACACAGCTCCACGATATCTCCCCCGGCACGTCGCTGAGAATGGACATTTCCGCCAACCGCCAGCGCATGCCCCTGCGCATCGTCACCTTCAATGTCCGCTACGCAACCAAGCACCCCGTCCACGGTGAGAAGCCCTGGTCAGTCCGCTGCCCCAAGCTCGTCACGCAGCTGGCCTTTATCACTGCCGGCCACGAAAGCCCCTTCGTGTGTCTGCAGGAGTGTCTGCACTCGCAGGTCAAAGACATCCAGGAGCGTCTCGGTGACGAGTGGGCGCACATTGGCCGCGGCCGAGGTGAGAAGGAGAACGATGGGGAGTTCTCGCCCATCTTTTACCGCAAGGATGTCTGGAAATGCGACCGCTTCGAGACACGCTGGCTGAGCAAGACGCCCGATAAGCCGTCGCGCGGCTGGGACGCTGCGCTGAACCGCATCGTCACCATGGGCGAGTTCTCTCACCGAGCCACGGGGACTCGGGTTATCGTCATGAGCACCCACTTCGACCACCTCGGCGTCAAGGCCCGTGAGCACAGCGCAGGGCTCCTTATCAAGTTCGCCCGGGAGTGGGGCAGCTCCGGCCACGGGGGTCACTCGGCCGTGCTCATCGGCGGTGACTTCAACAGCGCTACCGACGAGGAGGCCTACAAGGCCATAACGGCCCCCGACTCGGGCATATCTGACATGTTTGATCTGGTGCCCAAGAATCGCCACTATGGGAACGAGATCACATACACGAGCTTTGGGGAAGGGTACAATCCCTCGCGTATCGACTTCCTCTTCATCCAGGAGCCCCGGACAGCACATGTCAAGACATTCGGCGTGTTATCCAATGCCTTTGATGACGACGTCCGCGTGTCTGATCACCGGCCTGTCGTGTCAGACTTGGACATTGTGGTTTGATCGGGCAGCAGGCTTGTGCCCTATGGGGTAGCTTGCGGCGGTGGTCGAGCACGACCTTAGCCGGCATGGTTCCCTCGAGTGAACAACTTGGGACAAACAGGATTAAGTGAGGCAACACGGATCTGCGAGGTGCGCAACGTGATGCATGATGATAAGAGTGTCTGACGGCATGAGCTGCCTAGCAGGCTTGCATGGACCTAATCGGAAGCACCCCAACTGCTCCAAGGCAGTGTCATCCCCCAGTATCTGGAAGATTGGTCCAACGTACATGCGGTATGCAGTTTGCATCGATCTGATATCCGACAGGTTCAGTCGTCTTGGACAATGACGACTTCTATGTTGAAAGCCACGGCACAAAATGTCCAGGTAGACCTTGAATGTAACAAACAATTTGGCGTTGTGCCATGTTTACAGAAAGATGTTGACCAACAAGACATAGCAACATGTATAACGGAAATGGAGTTCATACCTGTGTCCCCATCAGGTGTGTCCCATATCGTTGAGTAGCCAGGTTGGTGAGGCAAAGGCGTAAGAACGACGAAGAGAAAGGCCTCGGGGATTCGGCATCAATCATCTCCCGGTAGAGATTACTAGGGTTGCAGGTAATACGCACCTCAATGAATTTGTTGGTTCCCTTGTGAGATTCAAGTCTTCATATCCCTGAGTCCCTTCCGCCTTCATACGAACCTGCAACCCTGCCTACATCAGAAGGGTTGTCAGCAAAGCAATACTTGCAGCTGGAATCACCGAGAGTTGAGGCTCAACTGGAGAGATGAAGGGTCCTATGCGACTGACGGCGAGTGGCGATCTAAAAAAGCGGTGTGCAAAGGTGGTGGAGGAGAAGAGGGGGTTCACGATCGCCCCAGCGGTTTTGTGCGCTCGTTATCAGCTCCTGCGGTTGATTCCGGGAACGCGATAACAGTAATTACCTTCGCAAAAGGTGACAGGCCGATCACGGGCCGGAGATGCTGGTTTTCCAAGGGAATCTGGTGGGTGGTAGCCGTCGCATGGAGGTGGTCGGCCTCCACGGATCTCCGGATGGTGATATGCAACTTGTGATTTCGTGCAGCAGCAATCGCAGCTGAATCAGTCTATTTCAGACAGTGGCTCGCTGAGAGTTCTCAATGTCAACCTAGGTTGGAATTCCATGGACTCTTCAGGACTACTGACCGAGATCCATATACCCATGATGGCTGCAGCTATGCTTGTCATCCGGCGACTGGCATGACTAGTAATAGCACTTTGCACAGTAGTTCAGGCCTAGTGGGTATGGCTAGTTGCCAAAAGGCGGAGAACCATGCCGAGAGCGTACTACGTAGTAAATCAATGAAAGCTCCCAATGTAGCTTATTGCATGGAAGCCTTCTGCCATTGCCGCCGTGACTATCTTGCAGTAAATACTGGTTCATAAGAGCCGCATTCAAAACGACAATCTTCGGCGATTGCCAAAAAGGACGACGTATGTAGTCACGGTAATACCGGTATCTTGACGCGTAGTATATGTGCACGGTGTGTTAGCATAACCCTGTAGATGCGTCAATGCCTTGAATGCATGTCGACTCTATTCCCCACACAATCTGAGCGACAGAGCAAGCCATCCGATAGACCCTAGGCAGGGATCTTCCCGTCGCACTTGGTCGGACACCACCTTGAGGACTCTCTAAGCCCAGACGATCCTGTGCCTGTGAGAGGAGAGGAGACAGAGGGAAACACAGCATCAGACTGTAACTGCACTGAGCGCCTTGGGAAGCACAACGCGTGAATAACGAGTTACCCAGAAAGAGACAAAGGCCAATCAAGAACCTTGAGCTGACCGAGACTCGATCTCGACATGACAGTTGATCTGAGGCGAAGCCATATTGCACATTGGGAGGTAAGTGGGTGTGTGGATGTGCCAGAACCAATGTCCGCACAATCGCGAGCCACACATCAGACAGACTCGCACACTCTAGGGGGAGGGTGTAAGGCAAAGCGGAGTTAAGGTGTCAGAACAAGGCCATAATCCAATTGGACAGATATAGATCGAGCGAGGACATGCAGCGTGTTCGTCCTCAAAGGGAACTTGGCAGACCAGTTGGCTTTTGCTTGGTCCCAATGATGACTGGGAACGTGGTTACCTATCAATGCATCAGCACGAATCGCGTCCTCGGCAAGCGTACTACGTAGTAAGCTGTCTGATAGAAGCCCTCTCGCTTGGTCCTTGTAACCTGTTCGCCAGGTCCTGTTTTCAATGAAGTTAAGCTCAAGGTTCATGTGGTTGGTACAGGCGTGGTATATGGATTCATAGTCTAGTCATCTCACTTGAGATGGAGTGGCCAGAAGCCAACCATAATCCAGCGACCCAAAGCTGGTCTCCGATATTCGGCAGGAAACAAGGAGATCAGGCCCCGGATAACGACAATGAGTGGGGGTTTAGTCGGAGTAAGGTGGAGATGACTCACTCCGGGACACGGAGCTAGAATGGTCCACCCTGAGCCGGACTGGCGGCAACGCTGGACACGTTGCATACCGTGACGCTGAAAGCGACCGAGGCAAGGTCTCCAGTGTACGGGGCTCCTCCCTCCCCGAATCTTCTTCATCCGGCGGAGCGAAATCCTGCGGCTATCCGAGTAGCGTTGCCGAAGACGGGGCCAGATGTCCGGGCTGGGCAGACAAAGCCTTTCAAGCCCGACGTGGGCATGAACCTATGGCAAGAGGAGTTATGGTGAACCATCTGCGAGGAGTGTACGTTCAGGTCGGGTATTGGTTCCTGTGCATGAAAATAGCTGAGACAGAAGTCCACGTCTGGGTTACAGGATGATCTGGAATGAAGCTGGCTGGACCGGCAACAAGACGCCATTGCTGGTTCCTGTGAGCAAAGGTCAACATTGTACAGAGGGGCGTGGCGATATCTGAAAGCCGCTGTTCTCGTCGTCATGGTATGAGTCAATATTGTCCCCCCATGACACGGGTACAGAGCCTCAAATATGGCCGCCAAGTTATGGATTTAACCCCGGATTCATGATACACGATGGCCCTTCTCAACCAGGTTCACCAAGCCACCGTCTGGATATGTTCCACGTGCACCCCGCGTTTCGGTTTTCTTTGGCTTCAGTCAACGTTGCTTGGGCTCTTGTTGATACCTGAGCCAGGGACTTGATCCAATTTGGGCAAAGGACAGCCCAGTTAGGCACGAAGGTGAGGCCTGGAGGAACGGCCTAAACACGGCACTCAGTGGAGGTGTAGATCAATGGAGACGCTAAAACCCGGTAACAGGGCGCTAACGGAGATATTGCACGCCCTCCAATCGTTTTCGCGGCTGCTGTCCCGCTTGATCGTTCAAGCTTCCAGTATCGGCGCCTGAATGGGCATGTCCGTACCCAACGGCCTTCATGGGTCTGAAATGGCCTTTTCAAGCCTCTCTCTATTTCCGCGATAAACTGTCAACGTTGGTCATCCGCACCGTACCAAGACTTGGTGCCACGCGGCGACAAGCAAGAATCTTGGCTGACAGGTTTGCAAGAACGATAGCACCCCTGTTTTCAGAAAAACGTTTTTGTTACTCTGCCTCCTGGCAAGAGAACGTGGAATGGGAGGTGTGGTCCATTACTATTGAGAAGCAGCCATCTCTAGCGCTGAACAAACACATCTCAAGGCATACTATCAAGCCGGGCCTCCTCCGTTCTCCTCTTCTCCGAGTAGGCGAGTTGTAAAGCGACGATATGAGATAGCCGGCATCGATAACCAATCTGTCACTCTCGGCCTCGTCGCGGGGGCGGCCCGGCTAGGATCTCCTTGTCCCAAACACCCCTGCCCAGGGCTTCTTCGCGGGCTTCAGCCTTCTAACTGAAATCGCAAGAATGAGCATACCCAGAAATTCAGTGAGTTTTTGGTCTGGAGTTTTGGGCAGACAATCCCCTTTCCAATGATCTGTTTTGCAATCTGATGAGCAGGATGCCAGTCACCGTAAGATAGCAGGGCGTGTGAACGTTTCCACCAGGGGGTGTGTAATGGCCTGAGGTGACTCCGAACAAAGAGCTGGCTGGTCAGCGCCGAAAATTTGACCAGTGAGTAGGGGCGAGCACAAAATTCGAGAATCGTTGGATGAGGCGGCTGGAAGCCAGATCCACACTTGGGCCTGAGTGCTTGCGACTGGCGCCAGCTCTTGAGAAGACTTCCCTGTCAGACAGACATCATGACCCGCTCTCAAGATTCTCAACATGCTCTGGAGAAGGCCAGAGAAGCCAAGCCCCCATCAAGGCGCTCGAGTGCGGGCCTTAAAGCACTATCTGGGGTTGGGTCGACAGATCAGATCCATTCTCTGCGGCGCGGTTTCGCGGGTAGCCTGACAGAAAGCACTTGGTTTCTGGGATCTGGGATCTGGGGCCTGTAGCCGCTAGGCCATCACCAGCAAGCCAGTCTAGCCGCCTCACTTCGCTTGATTGATGATTGCTTGCTCTCTCCGCGGCCTATCTCAACCGTTTCTGAGCAGTCCCTGCAACAATGTTGGATGAGAGTGTGCTTTGCAGACTTGTCGTCCCGAGATGAATTGTCAGAGGTCTAAGGTTCGAAACTGTCGTAGGTCTATGGGAATTAGTAGGAAAGGCCAGCTGAACGGAGCCTTTGGGCCGGTACCTTGACGCATAGACCAGGGCAAGTGACTAGATGGGTTTCTGGAGTTGCCTTCAGATGATTCGAGGCGTCTGATAAGTCGAGTAAAGATCAGTGGAAGATATCTTGTTCGAGGACCCAGACAGAGGCACGAGGTGAGGCCTAGCCGTTGAGCCCGCCAGGCATATCCCAGCGTAAAGCCAGCGATGCCACGAGTTCTGGTGCAAGCTCCATCATCCAGCTCGCTGCTTGTTGGTGCTCGTGGGCGGGCAGGCGGGATTGGATCCATAATCCATAATCCATCCCCTTGCAAGACAGCCAGCGCAGAGATTCAGACTGAGCCCTTGTCCGCCCACCCCTCTAAGCTGCCGCCATGCACCCCACTTCTTTATTTCTGGCATGATTCTTCATACCGTTGAGCGGGTAATGGAGTAGAGGACTCGGAAAGCTGAGGAGAGATGATAATCGCAGTAACGTGAGACCAGTGGGAAAGACAATTGAGGGAGAAACAGCGTGAGAGGAATGCTAGCGAAGCGATTTAGCAAGGCGGGCCGTAGCGCGAGACAGATGTTTGTTTCTCAAGGCCCCCCTGTCTTTCAACGCTGTCCAGACGACATCGACAACCATCGACGGGTGGTGCTCGTGGCTGGCGATGCTAGGATCATGTCCCTAGGGGAAGAGAAAACACGCTGCTGTACGGAGTACAACGTTGTTGGCAGCCGCTGAGACTCGCTGTATACCGTTCGTTCGTTGCTGGATGGACGAACCGTGAACTGGCGGGAGTTTCCCCCACAGGCTCGACTCCTTTGGATGGTCTTTGTTGCATACCCGCTGATGAATCAAGGCAGGCTGGACCGGAGCATCACGGCCACAATGAACGAGTCAGAGACAAGATGTTGATGTTTACCTGCGTCTCTTTCTGTTTTTGTGTCAGTCACTCCGTCATTGCCCCCTCGAATTGACGTGGTTGCGGCAGGTGCAGGCCCAGTCGTGCAGTTGCTGTGCTGGCTCCCGTCCAGCGTTGAAATTCGTCCTGTGAGATAGACCCACCCCCCTGCTTCCCGTCGATAGCCACCCATCTTTTCCCCCTTGCTTCCTGTGTTGCAGCACTGCGGTGCTGCTGGGTCGCACTTACCCACATTCTACTCTCACACGCCCATAATCTTCCTCCATCACTCCCGTCGCTTGCAAGGAGACGCACTTGCTGTGTCGACACAACACAACAACACGCGCACCAGCAGAATTTTCCTTTTGTCAGCCAGGCACATTGGGCACGGGTGTTCTTATGGGATGATGAGTATTGCAGTTGAGTGCTATGTATACCTTACTTGTGGAATCTTCTAGGTCATGAATGAAAGCTGGGCTGGTCTAACACATGGCCTTGAGCCGCTGGACAGGGCAACAGGCACCCCCAGGCTACAGAGGCCACAGCGGACCTTCCATAAGGTAGTGAACGATGGCGCTGTGTGCTACCGCTGGGCTGCCATTTCCACCAAGTTACAGCTTCGGTAAGTGGGCTCTGGTAGCACACCCCCCACTCTCGAAATGAACCCCCCTCCCCCC
>JAJODA010000314.1:0-20828 GCA_021730345.1 Fusarium cicatricum | reverse complement strand
CTCCGGAATGCAACAATTGGTGTCTCGAGCCATGTGTCGCGTGTCCTGGGGGGGGGGGGGCTGCTTTTTTGCAGGGCTTCTAGCAACCTGGAAAGGTTTCAAATTGCCAAGGGCTGGAATTGCTTGTCCTCCCGTCGCCTTTCAGGGGTCGAGGCCGGCCCCTAAAGCCCCCTGGTTCTTTGCTAGGGGCGCTGACCACGTCAACGATGGTGGCTGTAACTGCCACTACTGCCAAATGCAACCCCTGATTGACCCCATTCGCAGCTCCACCAAGATAAACGGCGTCCAATCTTTGTTTGCTGGCTGTTGTTGTTTCGTTTAATTAGCCCTGCCAGGGTTGCAGGGCTTTACTTTGGTGCGATCGCCCGATCTGAATATGTATGTGAAGGATGCTGTTGTAAGCTGTAGAGGAAAAGCTGTCTTCTGAGCTATCACTATTGACCTTGTGGTTGGTGTTGGAGAGTAATGAATTCCTCATAACATCAATGGAATGAATCCCAACCAAGCTACAGCACTTTAGCACCGGGTCAACCCGATGTCGTCGTTAGCAGAAAGCCCTTGCCAAGTGACATTCAAGTCGAGGCAATGTCACGTGGGTTGGTGTCACTCAGCTTCACCCCGCGACGCGTTCCATTCCCAAACTTGGAAGCATCCCATTAACAGCTTAACGCCAGCTCAACTACCACGCTCATTTTAACACCGAACATCCTAAACCGCTTTATTCCCATCAGAACAGTGTCGCAAGCCATAGCGCAACTGCAACACAGCTCTTTATCAGACAAAAACCAGTACAAACTTACCAAAATGGCCCGACCTAAGCGCGCCGCCGAATCCGATGCCAGCGAGCCCGAGGTCGCCCCCAAGGCGCCAAAGAGAGCCAAGAACAGTGCAGCGGGCGCCGGCGCTGATGGAAAAGACGATGAAGGAAACCCGTTCTGGGAGGTGCGTGCACATACACACATTACTCATTCATCGAGCTACTAACGTTACACGTTCAGATTTCCAACAAGCGCCGAGTTAGCGTGTCACAGTTCAAGAAGGCGAGCTTGATCAACATTCGAGAGTACTACGAAAAGGATGGCAAGACTCTTCCGGGCAAGAAGGTGAGTTACAAGTATTCCGTTGCCAATCTGAGACGACTTGCTGATTGGCTTCTGGCAGGGCATTTCCCTCTCCGTTGAACAATATACCGCCTTGATCAAGGCGATGCCCGCTATTAACGCTGCTCTCCGCGACCATGGCCACAATATCGAAGACCCTGAAGAGGAGACCGAGACCGCTCTCGTGCCAGTGTCGAAGCCCAAGAAGGAAAGGAAGAAGTCGCCCAAGGCCAACATCGAAGCCACCAGCGACGAAGAAGAGGAATAAGCGCTGGTTCGCCACGGCCGATTGGGTGCTGTGTGACTATCTTGTAATGGAGTTGGGAGTTTCCGGCTGGAGACCGGGTGTGATTACTGCGTCTGTGAAAAATGGCCCCATATGAACTCAACGCCGGGAGTTGAGGTGCTGACAATGTGCATAATGTAATTGGTAAATCACATGGACACGATCTGTTTTTTTTATGTTGGTAATGGGCACAAGAGGCCTACTGGTCCTCAACTCGTGTGATACTCTAGCCACGAGAGGCGGGCCGCTCAGGAATATCCAGGACTAGGCTGGCCAATGTAGAAAGTATGATGGATAAATTCAGAGTCCTTTATATAGCGGCCCGAACCGTCTTACTGTAAGCAACGTGTATTCTGTAGCAATATTATTAGTTAGCCGTCTAATAGTCTCGGGGACCACAAAGGGGCTCGAGACCATGCAAAGCCTATTCCCGGTAAGTCTCCTTGTCCTGGCTGCCCATCATGATGGAACCAAGATGGACGCCAAGAAGAGCTCATACACAGAACCTGCTAGATTGGGGGAATGGCTGGCATGCGTTTCGCTTTCCTACAATGCCAATCCCGTTACCGGGTGACGCGGTAACTGACAATCTGGAGTAATTGGGCTTTTACTGGCCCAAGTGTCTCTTGATCAGGATGCATGCCCCGCTCAGCGCTTCAAGATCAGCAACTTGATCAGTAACTTGAGCGTGGCAATTTGGCGAGAGCTGGCAGTCGTCAGCTCGTATAAAAAGAGTTTATGCCAAGTCTCAACTCGTGACCCCTACACATGCTGGACGGATATGGCAAGGGATTGGAAATCAATGGCTTCAAATCATTAAGCTGTAGCAAAAGATACAACATTGACGCCTGCAAACCGAAGGAATTCACGGCTGATGGCGATGCCCCCAATGGTTCCAAAGACCCAGAAAAGTCCCTAAATCCATAGGAACATCCTCCCGTCTGGATTGGATGGCTGGCTTTAGCGCCGTAAGCCCCTGGATTCAGGGAAAAAGACGGGGATGGATCCATCGGACCCCGGGCGACTCCTATTATTATCTTACCTTACCTACCTTAGGTTCTGAGCTGTCCTCTTCCAAGCAGTCCGCGTACCTTGTTTCACCTCCCGTCTTCAACTGAACCTTTTCAAGGCCTGATGCTTTGAACTTATTTCTATTCCTTCCTTACCGAGTTCTTTTATATGGCTTATCGCTCCTTTCATTCTTTATTGAATTGCTCTGTTTGTTTGCGCGCCTAAAGCCACTTCTCCTTTGGAACTTACTTTGTCGGGCCTCCCGCGCAGTGACGCACGCACTCTCACAATCCTTCATCACAGCGCACCTAATTATCATCCCCTGACTCAAACTTCCAAGGGAGTGTCACGTGCGCCTTGCGTTACATTATCTCTCTGCTGTTCCAGATCCCATGTTTAAGACCTTTCATTGATACTTTCTGGACGATACTTTGTCGAGACCGTCGCTGCAATGAAAATCTCATGGCGCTTGGGCTCGGGCTACGTCGAGTCGGTGGATGACTATGTCGGCGTCTTGGTGCCCTTGGAGGAAGCCCATCTTTACAGTTCGACCGCCAAAGCCAAAGCGGCCAGCCATGGAGAGAAGGAGGAGGGCGAATTGGACGATCTAGAGGTCAAGGAGGAGCGTGAGGGCATGCTAGGAGGCGAAGCTGGTGAATACACCATCGAGGGTCTGCGCAAGGAGATGAGAGAGGGTCGACAAGGGCAATGGACCACATATGAGAGTGAGTGAACGAGAATGACCTTCCTCAGATGAAACGAATATTGACAAGGCTATAGTAAAATCAAAACTGATGAACAAGGCCGTTGGGGATATCGGCATGGGCTATTACAACTGGCAACTCTTCGTCCTCTGCGGTTGTGGATGGTTCGCCGATAACCTTTGGATGCAAGGTGTCTCCCTTACCCTGCCGTCTCTATCAGCCGAGTTTGACATCGACGAGAAGACAGTGCGCTACACCACCAGCGCGCTCTTTGTCGGCCTGTCTGCCGGCAGCTTCTTCTGGGGCATCGGTTCCGACTTTCTCGGCCGTCGCATTGCCTTCAACTCGACTCTGCTCATCACCAGTGTCTTCGGCATCATGGCAGCCTACGCGCAGAGCTGGGGCGGAGTCTGCTTCTGCTTCGCCGCCCTCGGCACCGGCGTTGGCGGCAACCTCCCTGTCGACGGCGCCCTCTTCCTCGAGTTCCTCCCTGACGCATCCAGCGCGCTCCTGACGCTCCTCTCCGTCTGGTGGCCCATCGGCCAGCTCGCCTCGTCGCTTGTCGCCTGGTACTTTATCGCTGGGTGGCCCGTCGAGCAGGGCTGGCGATACTTTATCGTCACCATCGGCATCATCACCTTTGCCATGTTTGTCAACCGATTCTTCATCTTCCACCTCTTCGAGTCGCCCAAGTTCCTCCTCAACAAGGGCCGCCAGCACGAGGCTGTGGCTGTCATCCATGGTCTGGCCTACCGCAACGGCACAAAGACGTGGCTGACCTCTGAGCTCCTCGACCAGGTCGCCTGCGCCGACGACGAGGAGGGCATCCCTCACGTGGCGGAGCAGCGGAACCCAACGCTGTCCACCCTAGCCGTTATTCGACAAAAGTTTCAGTCCTTCTCGGGAGAGCGCATACGACCTCTTTTCCAGACTAAGACGCTCGGTGTAGCCACAGGCCTCATCTGGTTCTGTTGGGCGACCATCGGCATGGGCTATCCCCTGTTCAACGCCTTTCTTCCGCAGTACTTTGCTCGTGTACACGCCGACTCGACTGACGGCGTCCAGTCCGAGACCACTGCCATATCGGCAGAAACGTATCGCAACTACGCTATAGCCTCCATCATGGGCGTGCCCGGCTCCCTTCTGGCAGCCTACCTTGTTGATCGTCCCTCGCCCTTCCTCGGCCGCCGCGGCACATTAGCGAGCTCCACCCTACTTTCCGCCATCTTCCTCTTCCTCTTTGTCCTTTACGGCACGACCCCGACTGCCCAGCTCCTCATGTCGTGTGTCGAGGCCTTTGCCCAGAACATCATGTACGGCGTTCTCTACGCCTTTACCCCCGAGATCTTCCCTGCTCCCGTCCGCGGCGCTGGTACGGGAGTTGCGAGCTTCCTAAACCGCATCACTGGTCTCATGGCACCTGTCATCGCCGCTACGGTTCCCGGCGATGGCGCTACTACTCCCATCATCATGTCCGCCATCTTGATTCTGTCGGCATTCGTTGGCATCTGTCTGATTCCCATTGAGACGAGGGGTGCTCAGCGCCTATAAAAATATTGGTGTTTTACTTGATCTAATCGATATTCACAGTTCTTGTGATTGTTTGCCGGCCGGTCACAAGTTCGAGACATAGACGTACTAACGGCCTGGAGTCAAAAGAGTGGTCTTGGGTATGGTTTGTGTTTCCCATGTTCCTGTTTGTGTATGGTAGGAGTTGGTCTGTCTTGGGCGTTATTTATATGTATTTAGAGCAGCGCCCGTCTGGCGATGTGTATAATAAAATTGGGTGAAATCTAATCTATCGATTTCCCTTAGCGCCCGCTGGTGCATCAACTCGTCTCTTCCTCAGTGACGTCCCCATGGCATCCCTGACCATGGGGTCTGCTCTAATTGTGTTCTGCACGAGCCACTCCCTCATCTTGCCTTGCAGGTTAGACGTGGCCTCGCTGTCTCCCTTGTAAGGCGCCATCTCCATATCCAGAAGCCGCATCGCATCACTGTCGAGCTGCTTTGTCAACGTTTCCAAGCGGCTGAGGCTCTGGTCAAGCGCCTTCTCGGCGTCTTCTTCAGACTTTTGCGGACCACCAAGCTGGACCGCAAGGAGTGGGCCAATCTGCGAGAGAGCAATGTAGATGGTGATGGTGAGCCGTCGGGCCAGTGAAATAACCTGGAATGGTAGGTATGGAGGGAGGGAGCTAACGCGTGTGATGACGGCGTTGACGGCATCGACAAAGGGCGGAAAGTCGGGACGCGTGGCGGTGTGAAGCTCAAAGGTGCAGAGTGTGATGAGTATCAGCCAGCGATAGTATTTCCCAAAGTCCATATAGCCAAACAGGCCGAGGACGTAGATAGATGCAGCAGCGACTGCGTAGTGAGGCAGGATGCCCGAGATGACACCACGGGTAATAAAATCCTTGATCGTGAGGCACTTTTGCCAGCGCGCAATCTCGGGTCCGAAGCGTTCATACGCAAATCGTTTTGCGGTATCCTGCAGAGTGTCACTGGCGAGCTTCAGGTGCATGAAGAAGGCCGCCGAGTCGTTCGCATTCCCGCCAGCCTTGTCTGGGTGGTGCATGGCAGCCAGACGACGGAAGCGCGACTTGACCTCGCGGTCAGTAGCGTCGAGGGGGACGCCGAGGTCGGCATAGTAGGAGGATATGCGTCGCTGCTCGTAGTCGGCCTCGAAAATGGTGTAGAGGAGGTAGGCGGCGACCACGAGGATGTGGATGGTGCGGCGGTGCGAGTTGAAGCGGGCAGAGCCGGGGGCAGGCTTCCGGTCACCAGCACGGATAGTGAAGCCGTAGTAGATGGACTGGATCCAACCTGTCGCGAGCTGTTTGGCGCAAGATAGGGTTAGCTGTTGGGGTTGATGACGAGGGCTTGCGAATAAGGAAGACGCACGCTGGGCAGAAAGGCCCAGCCTAGCATGGACAGATAGCTTGACATGCTGGGCGATGGAGCATCACCAGATGCTTTGATTATGACGAGAAGAAAATGGTATCATCCAGGAGCGCAGGTCAAAGAATGGCAGCGTTGAGTTGTCTTTGATGTGGCCAGGTTGTAAACTAGCTTGTCGTTGGCATTGGAGCGAAGGGAGCTTCAGTGCGTCAGAGCGGGTCCCAGGTCCATCCCGTCCTTTAGGCGCTCCTTGATGAACTTTGGTTTTACAACCACCAACGTGCTCACGTGCTCGACAGATATGAATACACAATATTCTACTTAAAATCTACGATCATGTCTAGCCAACATCAATGTCTTCATAAGATGCACCGCCACGCCAGTCTATCTTGACGGCTTGTTGGCGCCTGGTCAGGGTGTCCCATGTTTCAGAGTCAGCTTGCTTGACCAAAGGCATAGGCGAACCATCTATCAAAAACAAATAACGCGCTTAACCAAGGACATTATCTACTTTCGTGGTCTGCCCTGTATCTGGATCTTATTCGTTCCCTCAAGATTAGGGATCTTCAGCCACACCATGTCAACGCAGCAGTCAAGTTGCACTCCCTAGACTGAACGCATAAGAAACTACGGACACATCCCGATATGATTCGCTGTGCAAGCGCTTTGAAACATGATCTCGAACAATTGGTTTGAGGACTATATACATGGTAGAGTGGTGGGAGCCTCGAATGGCATGGGCTTGATGCTATATAGGTCTCAGGTGTTCTGATGATTTCCTTGCAATGTCTGATCTAGGTGTCTTTCATTCTCCTATACGCTTCTCGCCATGCTTCTATTGCGAATATTCACCTTTGCTGCGGCAGCCCTGGCAGCTTGCAATGGCCATGACGAGCTCTGTAGTCGTAAATACTCCGACATTACTTTTGTTGGTACTCATAACAGCGCCTTTGTAGGCAAACTCCCCGTCCACAACCAGTACAAATCAGTGCGGGAGCAACTCGATCTAGGCGTGCGGTTTCTACAAGCCCAGACGCAGGACAAGGACGGGGCCATCCAGATGTGCCATACTCACTGCTGGGAACTGGACGAGGGACCTCTAGAAGACTATCTGAAAGAGGTTGCCGCATGGATGGAGAAGAACAAAGACGAGGTCGTAACACTGCTCTTGACCAATATTGACGCCTTGCCCATGGAGAAGTTTGATGAAGCTTTTGAGACGACAGGGCTCAAGGAACTTGTATTTGTCCCAGAGAAGAAGCTGGCTCTAGCTGAGTGGCCGACTCTACAGCAACTGCTTGACGATGGAACCCGTCTCATTGTGTTCATGGGTATGTACTCCCTACTATATGTATCGCTCCAGCTAACTCCAGACAAGACTACAACATGGACCAAAGTAAGGTCGACTACATCATTAGTGAATTCGACTACTTCTGGGAGACGCCCTGGGGCGAGACCGACTCTTCGTTCCCGACCTGCGAAGTGGACCGACCCGAGAATGGCGATCCGAGCAAGCTCATGGGCATTGTAAACCACATGCTCAACTATAATGTGTTGGGCATCGAGGTTCCAAACCAGATTGACGCGCCAAAGACGAACTCGGCAGACTCCATTCAGAAGCATGTAGACCTCTGTGAAAGCAATTGGGGCAAGCGACCGAACGTGATACTTGTAAGTTGGTGCCCTAGATTCTATGAGATTTGCTGACTGAGTTTCCAGCTGGACTGGATTAATATTGGAGATGCGTTTGATGTCCAAGTGTCTTTGAACGGGTTGTAATTGGGAACTAGTGAATCATTCATTGTAAATACATTCTGGGATCTCTTCAATGTCTACCATCACACATGTTTTGGCCTGTGAGAGCCGGAGCCCAAGTACGGAGTACGTAGCTCAGTATCGATAAGCCTCATAGACTGGTTGACGTTAGCCACTCTCAACAGTTGAGGATGGTCGCATCTTCATGATTCAGCGTAATTGGTTTAGTGGTAAAATTCTCCGTTGCCATTCGAGCAGCGTCGGGGAGCCCTGGGTTCGATTCCCAGATTACGCATTGTACCATCTTCTTTCGACATTGAATGACAGCTGTGATCTTTTTGCTGTCGTGTTGCAAGTCTCACGATGGTGTTGCTCTGTTGAGATTTTGGCGTCAGGACGGGAGGTAAACAAGCTTTTGCATGGTAACGGAAAGACGCTCATTGGTCAATGTTCAAACCTACACAGCAACTCTCAGGGGGTTGCGTGCCTGGCTAGCCCGGCTAGCGCACAGGCCCGTCTCCACTTCCGGCGCATTGGCCACTGAGCAGCTCCCGCGAACTTGTTTAGTCCAGAGCCCAGATCCAGGTCAACCAACAGTGGGCATGATTCTCCAAACTCGTGAATAAACATCAGAAAGGAGGTTTAACATAGTATCTACCTTAGTAGGTAGATATACGAACATCTATTTTGGTATTGGATTAATTACTGGGTCCTCCTTGTAGCGTTGCTGCACAAGACCATCTGAACCAGCAGCATCGCGTTATGATGCAGCTTCAAGCTAGAAGAACCCCCTTTTACGCGTCCCTATGCCGAGGAATGAAGCTGATTCACAGGTCATCGCCTTTTGGAGATGATGATTGTCAGGTTAGACGTATCCATAACTTAGACGTCACTCGCCTTGTTTGGGTGTGTCACTCCTTGGTCTATCTTGTTCGATTGGACGGATTCTCCTCATCTTGTCCCCTTGCATTTAAGATTGCCATGGCCTCACTGTACATATCGCGGTCCAAAGTGAGGTAACCATCACACATGTTAATTACCTAGGTACTTACCTAGTGGCGCACCTCCTTTTTTTCCTCTCTTTTGTCTCCCTGATCGTCGTATCCACGGGAGCCAGCCACTGCCGGCGCGGACTTGGCTTTTTTGTCGCGTTTTCTTCTTTTGCTCTCCTCCCATCCCTCTCTCTCCCTCTCTTCCCCACCTCCACACCCTGCCCTGTTCAGCTCCATCTCAAGATATCATCATGTTGCTTCGCAACCTCGGGCACATCGCCCTGGCTGCGGCGGCAGGTAAGAAAAAACACAGATAACAATGTTCAATTGCGTACACACATTGTAGCTAACTTGCTCTTGTTATCCAGCTCTCTTTCCATCCGCTTTGGCCAAAGACGACGATGACAAAGGCAGCCAGTCCACGTTCGTCTCTGAAGATGGCAACGTAGCCTTCGCCATTGACATCGGCGAAAATGTAGATACCAACATCTACTTCAGTCTCCGCGTCAAGAAGGAGCTCTCCTGGGGCGCTGTTGGCCTCGGAAGCGATGACATGCCTGGCGCCCTCTACCTCATGGTTTACAAGAAACGAGATTCCTATAACGTCACCTTCTCCCCTCGACTCGCCTACGGTCACTACGAACCCGAACCTTACGGCGATGGCATCAAATACGACATCCTCCCCGGCACGGGCATAATTGACGATCACATGGTGGTCACTATCCGCTGCAGGGAGGGTTGTCGTAGCTGGCCTGCTCGCGGCGGCGGCAAAGGTGGATGGTTTGATGCATATGGAAGCGACAACAAGGCCATCTACGCCTTTGGACCCAAGGAAGACTTTTATAGCGACGACGACGACGCGCCGCTCAAGTATCATCAGGAATTCGGCACTTTCACGATAGATGTCAAGAGGACACACGGCGATTCCCATTTACCATCCATCGACGATTCGACCAAGAATGTCGGCTCCAAGCTCGGCTATTCCAAAAAGGCCAAGCCGAACTGGGCATCGCCTCTTCACGGCGTTTTCATGGTCCTCTCCATCGTCTTCCTCATGCCGCTCGGTGTTGTTCTGTTAAGGTCTGGTGGCTGGGTAAAATGGCATGCTCTGAACCAGACCATCGCCACACTTGGGGTACTGGCTGGCTTCGGTATCGGTATCGCCAATAGCTTCTACTATCAGAGAGTAAGTAGTTCCAATGAAGCCAACGAGCAATCACTAACAGCCAGCTTAGTCTCGCAATTTCAATGATCCTCATCAGATCATTGGCTTCTTTGTTGTCGGCTTTCTGCTAGGACAGTTTGGTCTAGGAGTCTTACATCACTCCCAGTACAGAAGAACTAAGAGCCCTACGAGGTATGGCAAGATACATCTCTGGCTCGGGCGCATCATTCTCTTCTTGGGCACGTTGAATGCCTTCATGTAAGTCGTGGACGCTTCAATCCTTTATCGCATCCTGCTAACTTGTTTTCAGTGGCTTTACCTTGGCTTTGAATCGAAGATGGGGCATGCTTCTGGCGCTTCTCATCATTTTCATCTGTCTCGCCAGCCTCATGTTGATCTATGGCCGTCGTTATCTCGATAAGCGACGCCAAGGCACTCGAGGCCCCGGGTTTGCGGGTCCGCAGGGTTACAGCCATGAACCGTGGAGACAACAGCCTCATCAGAACACGGGATACCCGTCTGATCCTCCGCCAGGCTATGAAGCACCGTCAAACCAGATCGGGCTCGGTCCTCTGTCGCCTGCTTCACCATCGCCATGGCGGTCACCGAGGAAAGACGATGAGACCGATATCAACCTCGGAAGGGAGCAACGGCCGCGGGAGTTTACTTGAGTGGTTTCGCAATATGCACAGGCTTTGGTGGCGTTCAGGGGTTTAACATGGGGACCGGATATCTGACATATCAAGGGAGCAATTTGACACACTTTCTGTTTACTAAAGACGTCACAGACAGATGGTATGTGCACTAACTAATGAACATAACTACCCTCGACCGGCCGTCTGAATGGGAATGATTTAAAATATGATGTCGCTTAGATACCCGCCCTTATTGTCGTGCTTGGCTGTCTCTTCTGTCCGTTTCTGGCACGGTCTCGTCCTCGTCTCCCTCAAGCCATATCTCATGACCATCTCCTTCCTCTACGAGCCAACTAGCTAAAAGACCGCAGACTCCAACGCAGCTCAGGATCCAAAATACGAGGCCAACCATGCCCCTGTTTAGGCCGAAGCCGTATATCACACCGCCGATCATTGGACCAATGGTTCGCCCCGCGCTGCTCACGCTTTGCCCCAGACCATGGGTCGTTCCGAGTACGCTAGGGTGTGGCGAGCAGTTGTTGATGAGAATTGTTTGGCTCGGCAAGGCAAACGTCCGTCCCATCACATGGATAAAGAGAACACCACATATGGCGAGCCAGACTGCAATACCACCCTTTGGTCCAGGGGGAGGAGAAGAGTTGCTGCTGGGTACAACGGAGAGATAAGGGACGAGAAAGTAGGCAATGGGAAAGCAGGCGAGGGACAAGCGCCATGCCTGGGTTGTCCCGAGTCGGCCGGATACGCCTGGGTAGAAGAACAATTGCAGGTTGATGCCGATGACACCGAGGATAGCCATTGCAAGACCAACAGACCGAGGAGGGAGGCCCAGTCCGCCAGTGAAGGAGAAGGGGAGATGCTGTTGATGCTCCGACTTTCCAGGATTCCAAACTGGTGTTGAAAGGAAGACGAACCACAGTGAGTTGAAGGTACCGATATGGAGAGTCAGCATGAAGCTTGCAACGAGCGTCATGGCAACATTTCGGGTAAAGATGCGCCGGAATGGCAGACGCTGCGTATACCTCTTTGCTGGGTGCTTCACCGTGGGCTCGCCCTGCCTTGCCAGTTCGACATCCTCTGTAGGGACGGCAGCATAGCCTTCATTCACACCACGCGATGTGAGACGCCTCCGTACTAACGAGGCAAGCTTGTGGCCAACACGCGAGCCGAGATCTTGTCGCTTGTCCCGCAACACATCGAGGGTCTCTCCCAGACCGAGCCACACCGTCAAGGCAGCGATAGCGAGGAAGATGGAGCTGACAATGTTGGGCGTTGCATAAGGATACTTGAGGAAGAAGCCGACGCTGCCAAAGAGACCGGGGTAGCTTCCTGCCGGGTCGGATAGAAGTCCACCCATGATAGGGCCTAGGATGACGCCGCAGTTGAAGGTCATGGGCAGCAGAAGAAAGGCCCGGGACTGATACTTTTTCTCACGAATGATCTCGCTGATCCTGCAGAGATGGTTTGAGCAAGTGGTATCAGGTATTGGATGAGTGGACAACACTTACATGGTCCTCATAACCCCAATATTGCCATTCGTCGCACCTCCAATAGTACGAAAGAAGAGCGCTTGCCAGAACGACGTGGCAAATCCAAACCCCAGACACGACAGGCTCGTGCCGCAGAGCCCAATCAGCAAGACCGTCTTGCGTCCGGCGCGTTGAGAGTCGGCGACCCGTCCCCAGAGCATGGCCGTGACAAACTGGGCGGCCGTGAAGCTCGCTTGGAGGACGCCGGCCTGCGCCGAGATGGTCGAGTCCGGGAGGTCGGCGTCGAACCATTTGAGCTGGTAGAACATGTAGGCCTGGAGGGAGGACTGCACGAGGGGCTCGCTCATGCGGGCGAGGGTGAGGAGGAAGAGCTGGTGCTTCTGGGGGAGGTCGGACCAGGAGACGAGTTCGTTGCGGAGGGGGGTTGGGTTTGGACTTGTAGGTGTGACGCCATCGCGACTGGTTATTTGGGTGCGAGATGATTCAAGAAATGTGGTTTCTGGCGTCGTCTCATTGGGACGGTATTTGGGATCATGGAACTCCGAAGTATCGGAGTCATTATCACTGTTCAGCCTATCATGCCTCATTTACACAGTTCCAGTGAGGAGATAGTGTATGATTCAATGTCTGGTTTATCGCAATCGAAAGTGCCTGTGTGATCGACAAGGATCCATGCCAAGGGACAATGTGTGTAAAGACTGTCGTTTCCCTGGAGAAACTAAAACCGTTGGTACGGAAATTCCGTGCTTCAAGATCCGTGACTCGATGATATCCAACCACAAATGAATGAGATAACTAAGCAGCACCAAGCATCTCCCCCACCCACACGAGCTCTTGCAAACCGGAGGCCCTTGGGCGGGGACCGTTGGACCTGCCGATTCGTGAGGCCCGAGATCTCGGAGCGATAGCGGAGCCCCACCACGGATGGCATCTCGGCATCTTCCCCAAGGTCAGGAGCAGTTAGTGTAAGTGTGTAGTGCATAATCCGAGCGTTCTTAGATGGGACTCGATGATGGCTATTGCATTATCAATGTGCTCGTTCAATATTCCACTTATGCCGGTAGAGCTCAACTCTTCACGACGCTGTGGCACCCAAGAAACCAGAGCCCAAGGTCGATATGGTGAATGGAGGTGCTGATGACGGTGCCAGCAACATGCTTGAGATAGTTGCCAATAAATAAGTTAATAGAACTTCTCAAATTTTCTTTCAACTTGGTAACTCGAGTCTATCGTATTGTTTCTACTCTATAGGTGCCGCCAACTTTATATTTAGCGACATGGTGATGTGCTCGGTTTCCCTTGCTGCAGCACGCGTAGTCGCCCTTCTCTACGTATTTATGTTTTTCTCTGTTTTCCAAGGATCTCTGAATAATGACCATTCATATGCCACGAAGTTGCATGGATTTTTATTCCCTACAGTCATTATTAGCCTCGCGAAAGGTCGGTTTGGGAATTCCGAAAACGACCGATCCACTTACATCGTGGAGTTGTAAATGTTGACCCTCGATGGCTGTCTCCTCAGAGATTTACCATCCGCAACAGCATGGCAAGTCTCAGAATCAAGACATACTGGATGGAGTTTTTCCAATGCATACGTATTAAAATCTTAAATAGGGAGCTCGTTGGCGCCTGGTCTATTGAAGTCTATCCATTACCTTCTTCAGATATATCGTTCAGAATACTACTGCTATTGTTGTGTTTCGTTCTGGCGCTCATGATAATAGCCCCGTCAAACGACTGGAGAATGTATTCACACTACTGGAGTAGCTGGCATAAGTATACAAACAGCCGTTACAGTGTCCCCAGGGACTGCTAGAAGGGGACCAAGAGCAGACCTCTTCCATGATACATGTTACATCAACACAAAGCATCAAAGGCTAAAGCCCCGACCATCAAAAGTGACAAAGGCGACAAAAGAAAATTCAACCTTCAAGAGTCCCCGAAACTCCGCTGCTGACTGACAGTGGTAACAGTGGTCAACAGCTTGTTTGTGAATGGCTTCCTGTGGCTCAGCTCGACACCCCATCCAAGTTTAGGGTAATCCTCCACTACTAAAAGAAGAGCACGAATACAAGGCGCCCGTCCCTCGCTATAATAAATTTATATCCCATCGGTATTTTAAGTAACTTGGTTTAAATGGTTTATCTTGTTGAGGTATTATTTGCTGTTTCCGGCCTCGGAGCTCGGTAGGGCAAAAGTACGGGAATTGACGGAACCTTTGTTAGTCTTGGGGCATATATCTTAAAACACAAAATTGACTCAGCCTGCCACCTATTCACAACTCACGGCTTCTATCACAACAACAGTATTACGATTTAAATTTACAACGAAAGTATCATCATGTCTGTCAAAGTAAACATCGGCAACCTGAATATTCAGGTAAAAGCCGAACCTCTCACCCAGGAAGCGTTCGCGCCATTTGGCTATGCCGTCACCAATCCTCGGCCAGACCTTCACCCTTCGACTTATGCATCTCAAGGCGGTCCCCTGCCTTACAATGGAGGCTCGGCCAATGGAGGTTCGGCGATTCGATATTCAGATGTCAGCAAGCCTCAAAACTTCCTCGACCAAGCCCCCAGTGGTAAAGGCCAGCTCATCATGAAACTGTTTGTCTGTGGAACTCGACAGCTCGCACCAACAGAAGACGCCTCGGAGAGCGAGTTCACTGTTGATATCTTGGAGCGACATCCCTTTACGTCTCAGACCTTCTCGCCGCTGGCTTCGACCGCCTCAAAATACTTGGTCATCGTCGTGCCCAGTCTGCCTCCGTCTTCGTCAGACGAGGGCCTTCCTGTGCCGAGCGGAGACGGCCTCCCAGGTAGAGGACTACCTGATCTACAAGGCCTGCGCGCGTTCGTGGCAACCGACAAGCAGGCTGTGACTTATGCAGCTGGTACATGGCATGCCCCGATGATCGTTCTGGGCCGCCAGGAGACAACGTTGGATTTCTTGGTCATCCAGTCCGCCAGCGGAGTCGGAGTTGAAGACTGTCAGATCACCACCCTCGAGTCCGAAGGTTCGCAAGGGTCCAACATCAAGGTGCGGGTTCCGGTATAAGAAACAGTTAGTTAGTGCTGGGGAAAAGCTGTGAATTAAGATTGGCAATGTCTGAAGACTGGGGGACTCCGTAATTCGTGGTGGCTGAGCGATCAACGCCAGTCTTGATTCTCATGATAGACCCATAGGTGAATCGCCAAAGCATAGAAATACCAGGATTGAGCCGAGTGCCCTGAAACAACTAGACAGACTCACCGGAATGACTCTTTTATAGAAACACAAATAGCTAGTGATAGTTCTCACGCACCAGATAAATACGAGCCTCACGAACTTGGTGAGAGTGGATGGATTAGTCATCTTGCATTCCACCCATGGGTTCTGGGCCACGATAGCTTCTAACAAAGTACTTATAGATCCTGAATGCCTTCTTAGTCAGTTGAGAATTCGAGAATCATCAGTTGATCCCAAATCACAATCATCTCTTCGAGGAGACATCTCCACCACTTCACTTTCCCACTGTGCTCTGATCCTGACTTACAATGGTTGCTCAACTCGAGTTAACCGACGCTCGCAACAAGCTCGAGGATCTCTCAGGAATCGAACTCAAGCCTGGAGAGAACCCCTACACAGCGCTCATTAGGACATGTAACGACAATCCTGTAAGTTGAGCCTCGACACCTGTACCATTGATACTATCTGACCAGCCTGCCAGGCCGAGATTCAAACCCTCTACTCCGTCCACCGGACAAAGAGGAACGCCCAACAAGCGGAGAAATTCCTGGCTTCCGACTTTCAAGAACTCATCATCGACCAGTATCTGCTCAGACTAGAAGATCAGACCGTGGAGCCGGGCTTTCGCGATCCGAGGAACTGCATGGTCGTTTGGGCCCGGCCGCCGGATCATGTCATCCGGCTGGCGGCCAAGCTACAAGATCTACTCAAGCAAGCTGCGCCGAGTGAGTCTTGTTCTTTGTACCATTCTGTGATGAAGTCAGTGTTGACAATACTTTAGATATCTGGCTCATGCCAACCTATAGAATGCACTTGACGACACTCGAGGTCGCATTCTCCAAGACTCCAGAGGAGATTGCTGCCTTGGTCTCTGCACTCCGGCCATCAATCCCCTCCATCGTCAACTACCCATACTCGCATAGATCTCGACTCGTCAAGCCGGTGATCTCCTACGACCTATCTGCCTTTGCCGTCTCTTTCCTCCCCGCATCGGGAGAACCGCCCCTCTCACCATCTCCGGTAGAGCCCGTGGCCACAGACGGCATCACGCAAGGCGATGACTACACCTACCATCATCTCCGCCGCGACATCTTTGACAAGGTGCAGGACGGCGGCGTCCAAGTCGGTTCCAGATACGAGGTCCCCAGTGCGCACATTACGCTTGGGCGGTATCTGAACCATCAGGACCATGATACGCCCGAGAAGAGGGCCAGCTGGGTGCAGGCTATAGACCGGATCAACGAGTGGCTGGAGAAGGAGGTTTGGGATAACCCAGAGTCTGACTTTATCGGCGAGTGGATTGTCGGCCAGGAGAAGGGGCTTGATGCGCGAAATGGCACCTTGTGGTATGGAGGTGGTAGGACCATCATGTTGGGAGAAGGCTTTTAGAGAGAGAGAGCAACAAGAGTAGACCGTTAGACTTCACACCAGACAGATACAGAAGATGATCATTTTATGTCCATACTTTTGAACTTTTCCGTTTCCACAAAGACCTTAACCTCTAGGATCATCTAGACAAGGCAATGACTCAATCTCGGACGCTCGTGCGCCTCTCACCCTTCAACCGCACTTCACACGTATCTTTTGTGAATCGAGCCATGTCGGTTGGTGCAGGCACAGAGATTTTTTATTCATTCCCTATGAAACATTCCTCAACAGAGGACATGTACCCCCCTTCGCCAGTGTCCATGATGCCCAAATAAGGAGAAGCATGAGAAATGGTGACCGTGAGACCCCAAAGACAAAGCACTTAGAACACCAGAGCAGCACCCTTCGTCTTCTTGTCACCACTGTTGCACTCGTTAGCATGTCGTCGACCATGGTCAGCCCGCGGATCACGTACCCCAGCTCGAAGTGCTTGCATCGCTTCAGCGCCAGCTGCAGCTTGGTCTTGCACTTGACGCACTCCAGTCGCAACACAACCTTCTTGGTAGTCTTGGCCTTCTTGTGGAAGACGGGCTTGGTCTGACCACCATAACCCGCCTGCTTTCGGTCGTAACGTCGCTTTCCCTGGGCGAAAAGCGAGGCCTTGCCAGCCTTGTACTGGGTGACCTTGTGCTGGGTGTGCTTGCGGCACTCCTTGCCCTTGCAGTAGGTGTTACGGGTCTTGGGAATGTTGACCTGTGGGATCCAACGTGTTAGCGACTTGACAATCTTGTGGCCAGGGCCGTGCATGGCCTCTCGAGATGGTCCATCGTCCGCGCGCATGAGACAGTCTAGAAGTAGTTCGACGATGATATCGCAAGTTCATTCCAAGGCGCAAGCGATGATGAAGCTGTCGGTTGTCGTCGAGGATATCGAGGCTGACTGTCGATGATGGCGTAGATCGTGCTTCTCCCGTTACTCCAAGATTTCATCCCACTTTCGTCCAGACTGTCATCGTGCGGGCGGTCGACGGGCGCATTGCTCGGTGAAAAGAGTGTCGCATCTCATCTCCAAAGAGTTCTTTGATGCTGAGAAGGAGGCTTTGGATTGCTGCTTCGACATACCATTTTGACGACGTTGTGCGGGTGCCGTTCCTTGGGTGTTTGGTGATGCGAAGTTCCAAAGACTGGGCGAAATTGGGAGGTTTTGGTGATTTCTCGCTTTGTGGGAAACTAGGGTCGGCGCCAGGCCCCATCGGGCGGTGTGGCTCGCTTGCACCAGCCACAACCTGAGGCCTGACTTTTAGGGCACTCATGATCACCGCCTCACCGAGGTGAGGCTAGGGGGGGTACGTATCTATCGGAGCTCGGGCTCACCCCACGATGGAAAGGACAGACTGGACTTGAGGCCCCACCATAGGATCTCGCAGGCGCATAACCAAGTGTTCTCAGGGATATTTGTTAAAGACGACCGTTTGACATAACCAAAGTAATAGCCTCTACAACCACCGCCAAAATGGATCCATACTCGACCGAAGGTGAATTGATCAACATTCACAACTACTTCCACCAGGGCCAGTACCAGGAAGTTATCGACTTCGACACCTCTTCATTCTCCCCTGACAACGCCCTCCCCGTCCGCGTCCTCGTTCTTCGAGCCCAACTCGCCCTCGGCCAAGCCGAAGATGTTCTCGCCGATGTGAAGGGCGAGTCGGAGCCCGATCTCGAGGCGCTGGGCGCCCTGGCCGAGTTCAAGTTGGGCAAGACCGATTCTGCGCTCGCGACAGTCGACAAGCTGGCTTCGTCGTCGGCCGATAACGCAACGGTGCAGATCATCGGAGGAACGGTGCTCCAGGCTGCTGGAAAGTCTGACGAGGCGCTGGCACTTCTAACACAGCACCAGGGAAGCCGTACGTCTACTGGATCTCTGCGCCATTGTAGGAGCTTGCGCTGACCGCTTTTGTACAGTTGACGCTGTCGCCCTGATCGTCCAGATCCACCTCCAGCAAAACCGAACCGACCTTGCCCTGAAGGAAGTCTCTGCTGCGCGACGATGGGCTCAGGATAGCCTTTTGGTGAACCTGGCAGAGTCATGGGCTGGACTGAGAGTGGTAAGGACTCCCCAGCAGCTGTCGCATGAAACGCTTGCTAAGTCTATATAGGGTGGCGAAAAGTACCAGCAGGCCTTCTATGTATTCGAGGAGCTCGCACAGGCTCCCTCGACCTCGTCGGTGCGAAGCCTTGTGTCGCAAGCAGTCTGCGAGCTCCACCTTGGCAGGACAGAAGAGGCCCAGGCCGCTTTGGACCAGGCTCTGGAGAAGGACCCCAAATCTGCGGATGCCATTGCCAACCTGCTGGTCCTGAACGTGATCTCTGGAAGCGACTCTGAGGAGCTCACAGAGTAAGTCAAGAGCTTCTGCTTGTTTAGTTCCGTGCTTATGTTTTCCCAGGCAACTCAAGAGCGTCGCCCCTAACCACCAGCTCCTGACCGACCTAGAAGAGAAGAGCGCTCTGTTTGACAAGGCCGCGACAAAGTACAGCGCCAAGGTGTCGGCATGATTTGATCCGAGGTATATGAATTCATAGATTTAATGATGGGCGCATGGTTGGTAGAGACCGGATCCCTTAGCGACGATTGTTGTCAGGGTGTTAGTGCGCGAGTTGGCCTATGGGCTACTCGTTCAAGGATAAGTTTATGCGAGCATTGACAATGTCTTCAGACAAAGAAAATAGACCAATTTCCCTGATCTGTTGAGTTGTTATATCAAAAGTGTATATATGCGAGTGTTCTAATCATAGTTCTTGTCGCGAAGCTTACCCCGCAAGGTAAATACCAACCCAAGTCTTCTACGCCAGTACGAGAACATTTGTCCAACCGTTCTCTCCCTGACTCTAGTATAAATACTTAAGTATGTCTGCTGTAACCTTTGTGCTTCTTGACAGTATAGACAAAAGAAACCCACTCGCCACCTCTCTTGATGTCTTTGTTTCCGACAAATTGCACCATCTTAGTTGGCTCATGATAGGCTCGACGCACGAGGATAACTACCCGAACCTGGCCGCAGCAGGGTCAAGTTAGAGCAGGGTGAATCGGCGTACGGGACTTTGTTTTTCAAACAGCAACATTTAAACACATGAATGCACTCATGGACACGATTTTGGTGTTGAGGAGAGCTCGATGCCTCCTTGATGCACGAGATGATAGTATTCAGATGGACGGACGTACCAGGACACTGCCGGTTTCTCAAGAAACCAGAGCCTCCGTTCCATGTCAGGAGCCTTCTATTCTATCGCCCTCGACCCTGAACCCTCGTGATGAAACATGTCTCATGTACCCGTGTCATAAACTATCGTGACAGCCCACACGAAACTCCCGGATTTTCCAGCCAAGATATCATTCGCTAACGCTCGACTCGGCCCTGAAGCCCTCTTATAAATGTCCTTCCCGACCCAGGCCGCTCACTTATTTCTTCTTGTTGGGAAACTTGGGAGCGCCAATGTCGGTACCACGGAGCTTGACGTTGAGGACACGCTCCATGGCACCGAGGACCTTCTGGTCGGGCGTGGCGCTGCCTCGCTCGAAGTCGGCGACGATGGCCTGGGTGGTGTTGCAGCGGGTGGCAAGATCCTTTTGTGTCATCTTGGGCTCGACCTGCTGTCGGGCCTTGGAAATAACGTCGCCGACCGTCTTGCCAATGGTGTTGGGCTTGATGATGTCGTCGGAGCGGTCAACCTTGGTCATGCGCTGACCCTCGGGTTGAGAGCCCTGTGGTCGTATTAGCTACTATCGAGGATGTTTGAATTGTGGTGCACGAGTACATACGGCGTTGGCAGAAGAGTACTTCTTCTCGGTCTGGAGGCCACCAGCACGCTGAGCAGCGTTGAGTGCAGCCTTACCCCGAACAACAGTCTCACGCTGACCGGCACCGGGGCCACGGGTGCGGCTGCCGATCTTGGTAGCGGACTCCCAATCCTCAGACATGTTTGCGGTAGTGAGTAGGTAGTTGGTAGATTTGATAAGTAGAAGCACAATCGAGGCAAAGGGAGCGGATATCGAGAGAGTCAAGAGAAATGTTGTATGTTGAGAAGTGGAAGATGGCGAGAAGTGAGGTTGACGACGAGAATTTATGGAGAAGGTGATGGAATGGATAGAGGGGACTGACTCAATCGGCGGGACAGGCC
>JAJODA010000313.1:0-29381 GCA_021730345.1 Fusarium cicatricum | reverse complement strand
GCCTGAAGAGCAAGAAGCATTCTAGCCTCATAATTGGTCTCTGACATACTGGGTGGTTATGAATCAATTGATCAAATCGAGATAATGTAGGTTGGGATTTTTGAGACACTTGCTTGTCTGAGACACTTGCTATACATGTACGTTAGCGTTATTAAGAGATTTATTAAAGCACTAAATAAAACCACACCTCACCTCTTTATTATTTCTAATCTATATAGATTTAATTCTTTAATAATTATCTATACTTCCTTAAGAGTAGCTAAGTATATCTAATACTTCTTATAAGAATATTTAATATATATTTCTCAGTCGAGTCTATATATATTTAGCTAATAATAAGGTCAGTCTATATTATATATAGTAACTATTTATAAGTGCGTGTCTTTTTTTTATAGTAAAATTCACTGTAATAAAAAGTAAATACTAAGAGAAAGCTATTATAAATACTATATAAATTATATATTAATATAATAATACTACTAGTTTATACTAATATAACTATAATAAGGATATACTTAAATTGACTTATTATACTTTAGGTTTACTTAAGAATATACTATTATTTAGCTATAAGTTCTCTATTTTTATATCTATAGTTATTACTAAGTCTTACCCTAGACTAAGAGCTAATAGTTATTAATAGAGATAGATATATCTATACTTATTAACTTACCTTATATAGTAAATAATAGTATTATTTATTAAGACTAGGTTTATCTAAGTAAAGATAAACCTTATAATTATTATCTATATATATTAGTTACTCTTAAGAGAGCGCTATTAATATAATATATTCCCCCTCTATAAGTAGGTAAAGTTAGTAATAAAGATAAAATAAAAATTAGTAAAAGAAATAGTTAGTTATCACCCTCCTAGATACTAATTCCGAGGACTTAATCCTATTTATAAAGCCCGGTTATTAGATTAATAATAGCTGGGGGTCTAGGTTATACCTAGGTTTAATAACGTTTCTAAGCTAATGCGGGTTTATAGGATAGGTTGACACATTTAAGGACCCGATATATTCTCACAATATACCACTACCACGGGAGGTCTAACTCGCCGTGTTAATAAGCAGGATACAGCTTCTTTAAACTTACTAGTGATGATATAGTGAAGATACATTTCAAGCTGTCGTCAAAGGCAGAAAGACGACGTAGAACAGAATGAAGCTGTTGGGTATGCAACGATAGGTGCTTATTTAACAACCTTTGGCCGTTTGGGCACTAAGTATCACAGTCATCTTCCATCGCAGTACACAATGACTATGACATTCGTGTTTGAAGGCACCTACTATAAAGACGCCGTGGTAGGCGGCCGGTAGGGAACGATAGTTTTCACAATCTCGTTGTTTCCTCTGATATAATTATTCTGGTCGCTGGCCCTTGAATAAAAGCACTGTCACTAGATAACCGCAAGAAACCTTTAATAAAGGCGCTCCCGTCATGTGAGTGTAAGCTACGAAGATGAATCTGGCCAAGGTGAATAGCGTGTACCCTATAAGACTGGTGACTGCATCGACTCCAGGAAAAACTACCCCTTCTCGACGTGACGCTATGTTCGTCGTGTCATCCACGGGACATCTTAGATTGACGGGACAACTTTTATCTTACACTCGGGTTATACTTCTGGGATTACTTACCATCGCTTGTTTGTGTTGTTCACACGGAGATTTCGGCCACACTTGGATACGTCTGCAGTCATCTTGATCCTATCTGCCTGGGTAATGGACTCTTTAGCCCTGACACGGACTTCACTTTTGCGCCTGAGGTACTGTACCACTACCGAACTCGCTCAGGATACGTAGGGATAGTGAAAACTGTAGCACATATAACATTTGACGTGAAGCCATGGTAGGTACTCTGTCAGCCCCGTATATCATCACCCATCTGCCAATATTTGTCACAATCTTAGTACTATGAACTTTTTGACGCAAATAAGGATCCTCTCATAGTCTATAGCTTAATGACGATGAAGAGCATGACGTCTTGGAAATTTACTGACAATAGAGACCAATGGAATAGCGTATCCCCTTTGACCAGTTTAAGAAAGAACTTTGCATATATCCAAAAGGTTTTTGAACACTGAATTAGGCAATCGTGACAAAGAGCATTATCGAATGGCTGGAGGAAGCGCAAGTGAGATCCTCACAGAGTCATATAGCTCGTGGCAGGCCTAGGCTCAAGAAGAACATAAGATCAAATCCAATTCAGAAGTCACTTTTCTGTATTTCTCAACGCAAAACGAATGTGCTTCGATATTGAGATTGACCTATGCATCGAAATTCCTGATCATATCACACAGAAGGTGTCCCCATTCATTCGATACTTTGCGGCATTTCAGGGGCCTCATGACTGGGAACTTGTGAGATACTTTATGGCTATTAATCATCCGCTACTCGAGTATTACCCTCTGGGTGACATCGGGTGCGGAGAGGAAATATCCCCCAAGAAGTGGGTGAAAAGCCTATTTTCTTTACGCGCAACGCTATATTGGTGGAGAGGGGCGATGCACAAGCCGGGCTAAATGTGCATTGAGAACGACAGATTGCTCTCACTGGCTCAGAAGTCCGAGGCTGGCCCGACTGCCATGGATAATATTGTTACTGGCGGTCAGGAGGAAGTGACTTTCGACTCGCCAGCGAGCACCCACGACGAGCGCAGACCTCCTAACATGTACGGTGTGGAAGACTTCGTTGCCGCGAACCCCTCTCTACCACCAATCCTTACTAGTTCCCGACTGATGTTCTGCCATGAATGGAGGAAATCCTATTGTAAGGCGAAATAGCGTTCCCGACGTGCAACTGTCTTATCTCTGATCGAGGGAGTAAGAGGCTGACTTGCTACTCCAGGTTACGAGTTGAGGCTTTCGCCACTATCGGACGAATGATCATCACAAGTTCTTACGAGCGAGCCAGTAGTGCTTATCCATACGTCAGCATAGTGACTAGAGGGGATTAGAATGTTTGAACTCGGTTAAGAAAGAAAGCGGTGAAGAATGATTGGGGAGAGTCAGTAGTCTAAGAACTTGGCAGACACGAGACACCAAAGAGCGAATGCTTTGAGGTGTGCTGCGACGATACTGATAGTATGTTGGTTAGGATTTCTATAGGAATACTCAATTATTTGTACTTTGGCTAGATAAAAGCCACCCATCGACAATCCATACCATGGCACCAGCTTACAATGTGCCGACACAGTAAATGAGGGGAGAGATGACCATTTGCGGTCATCATGAGGAGGCGTGATAATGTATATCATTACATATGATCCCAAGATATTCTTCAGTGGTCTCTATACTTAACATTGGATAATGTCGAGGAGCTGATGGATCAAAGGCCCTATATAGACTGTGTCAGTGTCTCTTAAACTTGTTGCGCACTTGTTCTAGATGATGTTTGTTTCGTCGCGTGACTGCAGAATACGCTTCGGAGGGTTGTTGTACAATGCTACGTTACCAGCTCCTCCACAACACTCGTCGCCTGTTCAAGGGCAGCCATGTCATCAATATGGGCTTGGAGGAAATGCCATCACGGCACAATCGCTCCCGAATTTGGAGATATAGAGCCACTTTTAGGCTTGATCTGCTGCTGGTGGGATTTACCCTGGGGAGGAGCATCGAGACTTGGTGGATGGAAAGGATGTTCAGACTCAAGAAAATGACGAGAGTAGCCAGGTGGCGAGATAGTCGCCTAACTATCTAAGACGAAAGACATGGTGAGCATGATTATAGGCAACCGATGTTACAGGCTGTACCGCTTCCCTTATCTAAATCAAAGAAAGCAATGACGAACAGGAATACCGAAACAGCTGGCATAGACACAAATGTCCCTCCCAAATGAGCACTAGCTCCATGGTCCGGATAAAAGGTCGTCTGCCAAGCATGCTCTAAGATGATACTGGACTGGCTTTTGGATGGAAGGGAAGAGTATGATTATAAGCCCAGATCAAGGGCTGTACCATTGGAAGAACTGGTGCGTCGAGCGTGAAACTAGAGCAGCAATATAGTTTACATTCATATGGGTAAGCTTGATTGACTAACGAAATTGATCGATGAATCCTGTTGATTCGTCTGAGTTTCTTTGGTCAACTCCCGTGGCAAGTTCATTGTCATAATCGGGTTGAATTGTATCCTTGTACCTCAACCTGAGCTAAGACGGACACGGACGGATGATATTCTTACGGCGGTGGCGGCGGCTTCGCCGATGCGAATCATTGGCGGTTTCAACTCGAGGGTGAATATTAATTAATCTTCGTTGACGAATTCTTTTGAGGTATTCTCGCAAGCTATAACGTCGTTTGATTTAGTCCGTTCATGATGCAAAGGTTTTCTTAAACCCCTTCCAAGGGCGGAAACATCAAATCCCATCATCTTCACCGCGAGGAAAAGGAAGTCACATTGAGCACGTGTATGACTGGTCCAGAAGCTATTAAATGGGGGCATCTGCAACTGTTTAAACATAAATGGACACCACCTTAACTTCTAAACCAACAACTCCAGCTGGCCAAGGCCTTTAGCTTCCGTATAGAATCCCATCGACTGACGAGCATGCTGTTAGCTTTAGAAAGAGGCAATTGTCTGTCATGTCTGCCGAGGTCAGATTTCAACGCCGGAGCCAGACCGGTCGCTATTGATCAAAAGGTTGGGCGTGGCTGGGACCGTTCGAAGCTCCCCAAGAGTTGGATAACCGAGTCACGTCAGAGAAGGTATCATCACTCGGCTGGAGATTGAAGGGAGTCGATAGCCCTGTGAGGTCTAACGTATCTCGACTCGATGAATTGAGGAGCTTCGGGCTTACCACCTTCACTTTTGATAATATTCTCCACGTAGAGGACGCCCCAGTGAGACGGGCACCTTGACCAAGATTGGCCTCCAATCACCCAGGCGGGTAGAGGGCGATTGCAGGGAAAGATACGCAGGGAGGGAAAGCTCTTATTCCGACCAAACCCGAGCACAAACGTCGGAGAAACAACAGTCAGCACTGTAACCTAAAGATAGCATAAAAGAACAGACAGACCGAACAATCCCAGCCTATAATAGAATGCCATCTTAGAGACTATGTCGCAGTCAGATCGTCCTCGCATCTGTTCTAATTCACAGCTGCTGACCTTTAAGCAACAAACTAGTCGAATTATTAACCTGCTCCGACGGAAAGAGCAGTCGTGTAGTTTATCTTCTATATTAGAGACAGCTTCGTACGTTCAATGGTCAGTTTGTTGGTGAATGCATGCTCGAGAGCGATATTGGGCAAGGCGAGCTAAACGCCTTTCAAGCGACGCTTCAACAGCACGAGTCGGTCAGTGCAGTCTCGCCGCTTGTGCTACTTCACTCCCTCCTCCATATGTGAGCTCTCCAAGCTATCATGACATCAACGAGCTTCCATTCTTTAGCCCCTCACGGTCGATTGATGAAGTAAGCCTGCAACCGCGTGTTCCTTGATCTATCTGACTGTTCACGCAGCGGTCTCCACGATCCTAAACAGAAACATGGCTCAATATGATCAAATAAAATTCATCATTGCTCTGTAGCTAGTAATCACTAAAGCTGCGGCGGCTCGAGTTCCACTGCGGCTGAGACAACTCTCTAGAGTACTACCGGCCAAGCCCCGAGCAAGAAGCGGTGATAGAATCAGAACGATGTCTGTTATATACATCTAGCTCTTATTTAAAATTAGCTCCCGGTCCAATTATTCACTTCGACTGTATTTAAAGTCCCAGTCATTCGTAAAACAAGCCTCAAGGGGGGAGATACGATGTTCAAGCTGGTTGCGTATCGTTGGTCTGCTCCCAAATACACCGGGTTCCTAGACGGGGCTATGTCTTCAACTCGTGCTTCTATGAGGATGAGTAGTTCTTCCAATGCCATTTTGTACATGTAACTACTTGGCCGTGAATCGCGCTACCAACTATCGGGTCATCGCCGCCCTCCAACTTTATGGCCTTGATGGAATTTCCCTCTGCAGAAAAGAGGGATAAGCGATCAAATAGCAGTCAAGGACACCTCGCTTCTTGTTTATCATGCTGCTCTCTTCTGCGTGTTCTCCCATCTCAACTGGCGCCACGAAACATCGAGTCATGCGCAAGCTCTATTATTGCCTCCTCAATCTTCTTAATTCCCTGGTGGGGATCAACCAAGAACTGGTCCCAAAACCTCCACGAATACTCTGGCTCATCTCGAATGATGTACCAAGACACAGCAGCGGCCAACCATAACGCCGCCTGGTAGTTATGCGCTTTCACAAACACACGCACAAGAGCTAACATGGAAGCCTTGTAGCCTTGGATCCAGCAGTTAGCTCGAAACTTGGAAGGCTCCTGCGCTGCGTCAATAGGCCGTTGAACTCTAGCAGAATCGACCTTGAGCTGCTGGATGTCGATATGTTTGATACCCAAAGAGCTGTCGCGATGGATAACATCCGCAATGACCGAGGGGCAAGAGCTAGCCTCACATATATGGCCGCTGTTCTTGCGATCGATGCCTCAAAATTGTCAGTCTCGTTAAGATACGAGGTGAAGAAGCTCGTATGTATAGATAATACCGATCTGAAAGCGGCATCTTGGCAGCGTGAGCCGCCCCGACCTCGGCATGTCCTGAGTGGGATCTGGGAACTTGCATTGGTTCATGTCCTCGATGGACTGGGCGTAAGTGATCTTATACGCTTTCGCCCCCCATTGCCGCGATATCACGAAGAGCGGATATGGTTTACACTCGGTCGATGAGGTGGAGAAAGTCCAGGTTGACAGTTTTTATCTGTGGCTGGCTGCATCTTCCATCACTAAACCTAGTTGAGTTGGGAAGTGGAAGGGCAGCGTGCACGTGGGGAATCGTGTTTGGTCTTTCTATCTTGTCGGTTGGTAGCTAGAGATACTAAGCTATAATAGACTAGAGTTCAAAGATGTCAAAGGGAAAGGAATAGGTACAGGGAGAGTTATAACAAAACGGGCTGGATTATCCAAGTTATTAGCTACTATTCCATCCCTTCCCGTGCCATAGATTCACCATTTTTTCTCGCTCAAGAAATTCGTTGGCAAACCCTTCATTGAGATCGTTTCACTAACAGAGCCTCAATAGGGGTCTAACCTATTTCAACGCCATTGGAGGAGAGACCTCACTGCGCTATGACGACTGTTTCCTTGGCAGCGCTTGATCTGTCTGCATTCATGGATCTGGGATAATGTGACGTCAGCCACGATGGTGCGTCAAGTTTCAGTTGGAACAGGGAGGACAGGAAGAGATGGATGTGCCCCCTAGCTAGTCTCTTTTTCCGTCAAAGCGTAAAGTGTTATCAGATCTGATAAACCTATTTAACAACAAATCCGGACACTGTTGCGGGCGGATAGCGGCAGCTGGGCCTGAAAGACATGCAAGCACTAGGCGGTCTTGAGCATTTGTCGTGCTATTTGCTAATTATCTTCTGACGTGTATTGCGAGCAACCTATTTTTCGTTATCTTCTTTACAGCCAATGGTTCATAGGTGCAAACTGTCCTGGACTTTCCAGGAAATGAGAAGGTCAGCATGTCAGAGGACCCCATGATGCAGCGGACACCATTATCCTTTCCTCAAGTGGTAAAGATATGGCCGTCGCGGCTGCGCTTGGCTGGAGCTGGAGCAAACAACACGTGCATGAGACACTTTCTCTATACATTCAGCGGTCTCGTTGATTCAACTTCCAGGCGACGGCCGTCGTCAATAACAGGGAACATCTGCTTACTCTTACATAGTTCTTCTGGACGTGAAATAAGGGTTTATCCCTCGTATTTATTCTGGACGGGGGTTTACGTCTTATACAAGTGATAATCATGACAACCTACGCCCCAATGCCCGTTGTCAATACCGAGCAGTCTTGGAATCACCCGGAAGCACCAGCGGTGCTTTTTTATCATTTTCAGAGCGCCACTCGCTCACCTCCTGCCAATCATTTCCATAGAGAGTCATTACAAAACGCCGGTCCGTCAAACCTCAAGCTTAGAAGCTGGTCTGCTACCCATGTCCCGCTTCCGATAACCTGGACCCTGAGAAGATATGGGCAGCCAATACGCTGGCTCTTACTTCACAAATAGAACGGAAGTGCAGAGTTTTGAAATGTGATATAGTTGTTTCGATGACAGCGTTAGACTAAACTGCGTCTGGGGGTTCGTCTTAGAGTCAATTCCACAAAAAGCCGCCAGTATTAAGAGCTTCACACATTTATATGGTTCCATCAGACTGCTTCCATCCATATTCCCTACTTCACCCTCGTAAATATCCGCAACCTGTCAGTCCCTTATATAAACCATTCGCCCAGTAAACTTTCATAATGTCCCATATTCTACCACCAGGTACGTCGATTCCCTTTAACTACATGCCGTATGGGGTTTACTATCACAGCATTTGCGTCTGCTGTCATCCGCTTCATTACTGGATATCATGTAGACTATGCTATATGTAGAGTGTCTTTAAAAGTCGGTTGCTTCGATATGGCCACGGGGATCTTTGGGGTGGGCACTTTCGACGAGCTTCTGGTCCAATATCTGGACGAACAGCTCGTCCTCGGGTTGAAAGACTTGGGAGGGAGCTGTCAAACAACCAAGTTGGAACTTTGGCATATCTTTCGCATTATTGACGAGACTGCGACCCAGTACCAGATCCGGTAGACTAGATATAGCGAGAACGATACAACTTAGCAAGCTAAGTCATACGTTAAGGATTTTTGCTTAGACGTTGTCGTGGAATGGGATAAAGACCAAGATGAATACTGGCCGAACTCAGAAAGCCAGCAGAACTTGTTATACTTCAAGGTTCATGAACCTGCATAAACATCCCTATTGATGGCGTTCATACGTTGAGTAGCTGATTCCCCGTTGCTGGTGGTGGTGCTGAAAGCCCGCGGAAGTAATGGTAGTCCCGGGTAGTTCTCGCAATTGAGACGACAAAAATGTACTCCAGCCTTCCAGATGATTCAAGGCACTTCGAGTAAGGAGCCCCGCAAGAGAAAATCGAAGTTCAGGTTTCTACTGCCGCCAGAATTTCCTAGAGAGAGGTTAACTTATTTATTATATCTTGAAAGATTGCTTGTCCGTTGTCTTGTTGACAGAGAGAATTCCAATCCCGGGATGCCCCGACTAATCCTTCGCGCAGCACGTTGCTGAAGTGCTTTTATTAAAGTATCCAGGAACCTTGTGCCAAGTACGAGTAGAGCGCATTCCCCATGGCCTGAAGGTAAGGAAGAATACAATCGCAGATTACGGTCAATCAAACTGGGTGGTTAACGACTCAGTACATCGCGTTATTAGTTGTGTTGATTTCGTGGCCAATATGCGAGTCGTTGTACCACAAAAGGAGGAATCAACCGCTGGGCCTCATCGACCCGGATTTCTACTTTCGGCAGAGTGGCTAGTGATGATTGGCTGAGGCCTGAGAGCGCCGTTTCTTGCTTAAAAAGCGAGGTCAAACGATAGTATATCGGCGCGGCTCGATAAGCCGATGAGTAGGGGAGAAATGAACTGATGGTGCTGAGAGAAATCCATGACTGGGTTCTAGAGGGCCTTAGTTGGAATGTCGCCTGCAAAGACATATTTGCTTTGACATACGCCGTGTGACAGAGCCACATCGCGTCATGGAGATAATGCGTAACCCTAGAATGCAGACTCATCAAACCATTCAGAGCACTAGTGATTCTGAAAACCTTGCTTTAACCTCAAATTTAAACTCACGGGTTCAAGGCAATTGACTTACAGATTACTGCCAATGTAAGTAAACTGGCCATGTCCGTGTCTTTATCAAATTTGCTTTCCCTGTAGATTAGTCGGGAAGAAGGTGTCTTATTGTTAAGGCCGCATCCTTGTCTGTTGGCGTTCCCAGGCCTCAATCCCAGGCCTGGTTCTAGCAAATAAACAAATTCGTTAATTATTTCTTTTGACTCTAAATAACGATCGAAACAAAGGTATTTTTGCGTGAAACGACTCGATGTGATTTCAACATTGGTTATTGCGCATCACTTGATCGAGTGAGGCAGTGTCTGCTATCATGCATCTACTTCGCCCGAAACCTCGTTATAAAGGTGTTCTAAGAACTATCACCCGTTGGATTTACTTGGGTATAGCCTTGAAGTTTCGAGGCAATACTACTGGAACAGTGTATAAGAGTCCTCATTGCGCCCAGAGATGGACAAAACTAGGGGAACCAGGACGCGGAAAGCGCCAAACCGATCGACCGTGTCGTCAACACGCCCATCGAAACGATAGGTGACCCACAAACATCAGTCACTAAAGTTCATGGGGCTTTGCCATGGGTTGGAAGTAAGTTGACGTGCTGTAATCTGCCCCGTCCTCGACACGTCCTAACCATGTCCAGCTACTGTCTCCAATGGCTCTTCATCCTTCCCTTGGAGATCTCAATCATGGTTTACCTAATACAAGGTCTACAGACAGGACAAGCACAAAGGTCGTGGCAAACACGGCATAAGACAAAGCTTCGACAGCCAAGCCGAGCCAAAGCCAACAGACATGCGGCAGGTGGCTGCACGAGTAAGCCCTTGAGGAAACCGAACTGAAGAGCACCAAGTCTGAAGTAGAAGGCCTGATCAAGGTTTGAAGAGTTACGGGCCTGGATCCGGATGAGATGTGCGATGAATATGGGCAGGGAGGAATCTTGGCCCCGAGCTATGCTTAATACTGACAAGAAGCTTACCACGCAAAGGATGTTCAACAAAACAATAGTCTCAAGTAGAACCATCACGAGCTGACTTTGTATGGTCTGAGTAGGGGTATCAGCTGACGGGTGTAGCTACGATTTCGGGGGTTGGCGGCCCAGCTAAAGCTTCACCCACACAAGCTTGTTTGGCGTCACACGACCAGGTAGAAAGACCCGGTATCATCGTTGCAACACCAGTTCGACTAGAGGAAATACATCCGTTGTTAGCTACCCTAGATCCCCTAAGCTCCCATCAGTATCGGAGAGGGGCACTGTATCGATCTTCAAGAGGAACCAAGTTCCCAGCAGCACTAATATTTCACGATGTGAGTAGCTTTTGCCGGGTTCCAGCGGATGCGTGTTTTAGACCACGGAGTCCCCTTTCGATAGTCCATTCTATGTCCATACCCCAGTGCCTAGAGCTTGGTTCTCTTAACGCAAACGATCACATCTTCTGTGCCACGTGAAGATAGTCGATAGTAGCCTATAGTACTACAACTCTGTTAACGATACCACAATGCCCGTGAGAGACCTTGTGACCTAGTCTCAACAACCGATGATGAGCACTCGTTGGATCACTATCGTTGGCGTAAGGTCAAGGTAGCGCTACAACGTGTGTGACACTCATTGTGTTCAAAGTTAATATGAAACAAGCTTTTCATTGTGGTTATGACTGGTTTGAAGCTGCGTAAACCTCCGAAACCTTCCATCGCAGATAGTTGACTTATCGCAGAAGGTACTGTGATGATTGTTGCTATTGAGATGGATTGTCTCGTGGGAGGAAGAGCAGGCAGTTCTTATAGTCATAGGTCTAAGATAACCTCTTGGATTACATTTTGAATGAGTCTTCGTTGCGGCAAGCACGCAAGAAGCTTATAATTAGGTTATTTTATGAGCATTAGGTTATAATGCTTAAATTGGGAAGAAAACTGTGTTCTTTGTTATTGTGGAAGCACCTTGCCTTTGAGGGTCATAAGCATTATACATCGTGTGTGACACCAAGTATCAACGCCCACAGCAAAACTATGCCCGCGGCTGCGGCGCTTTTGCACTAGCCACTCCCGAGTGTCTCTTTATTGTCCAGGATATTCCCCTGCAGATCAACACCAGAGGACCTCGCGACAAGCATGTCAGAAACCTCATAATCGTGACACGCGGCCCTTGAGACGGAGTCGAGGAAGTGATCATTCCAACAACGCCACGGCGCCCTGGTCGCAACTGAGCCGAGGCAGCGTCCCCTTTGCCATCGTCAGTGTCACATGGAGCAAGCACAGTAGTCTCGATCAACATATTGAGAATCAAATGGCCTTATTCGCCACAGTCAGTTATGATATCCTCATTGATCTCGTGCTATCTCTCTCCTTGCACTCTTTCGCCATATCAATAGCCCAGGTCACCTTAGCTCACTACAAGTATTAGGCGATTGTGCAAGCAAAGATTATTATGCTCAACTTGTAGAAAAGTGGTGTTCTTTATACTTGTTCAAGCGCACCTCTGCGACGGTCACAGCACCTTACGACAGCTCACTACAAGGCTCTTACAGAATATCGGGCAAAATTGCAGACTGGCTTGAAGGCTGCGAGAAGAAGCCTTCCCAACCAGGCAGGACGTGATGTTAGGATGGGAAACGAATTTGAGTTTCGCAATGAGAAACATTAGAGCGATGAACGGTCCCTCCAAGACCAAGAGGGTGAAATGCCGGGCACAGAGCGGTACCGGCAATGGCTTAGTCAGTGTCTTAACAACGATATCAGGTATCAGGGACTCCAGAGACTGCTCTGCCTTGTCAAAAAGGACATGATAAACATATTCCTGGGGCAAGTGCAAGTAACCAAGATACCGCCAACACCCTCAGTATAACAACTTGACTACGGTGGAGTAAGTCGCCTGGCCAACATCATTAGGTACAAGACTGGCCCGCGTATTATCCGTGTAAGCTACTCAGAGAGCAACTCACATCAAGACACAATGCTGACAGGAGGCTGTTGTAGAAGTCGACACTAAGGAAGAAGGTGTTCTTTTCCTTGCTGTTTGCAGCCTCCAGACTTGGATTGCAGTAATACATTAGCGACAGAAGACAGCAGTTGGCGACTTACCTTCGGCCACAATAACAGACGGTGTGCTCGTTGAGGAGGGATCTTGCACTCTATCTGAGCCTTCATCTGCTTTATCAGCCGAGTTTGATTCTGTTGTACTGTATTATATAAGCCCTGCCTGTGTGTGCACAGGTGTGAGGGTCTCACACTTTTGCCTTATGGCGCAGTGGTTCCGTACGATAGATTCTAATCCTACCGTACCGAACTTCCTTGTTCTAGCCCACTCGCCTTCAAGGGTAACCACTTGCACCTCTAGCCTTTAGCAGGCTCTCATCCTTAGTCTTAGAAACATCTATCCGCCCCAAGGATTCTACTTGGCTGCAAAGCCATATCTTGAGTGATAGCTGCTCGGTTGATGTAGGTGTCTTTCTTGCCGTCACTAGTCGATCGTATGGCTTGTGATTTCAGCGAGCTTGAGTGGTGACCTCCTTGGAGGAATCGAGTCATTGACTAATGGTGAACGGCGTTAATCTTAGCACTCCGCTACCTTCTCACGCCATTATCCTCGATATGGTTTGGCTGAAGATCGTGATAACGGCACTGTCATTGAGTTCATCCTTTGGCTCAACGTTTTTTCAGGGCCTTTATATCGGCTCCCCGTGTTTAAAGCCCTTTGAAAACTCTATCAATCACCTCTGCTCCCACTATAGGGCATAGTAACTTTGCACTCCCGCGCCGTGTTCTGACAGTTTTGTTGGTCAATAATCATCGATAAGTCAGGATAGCCTGTGCGTCGAATCCTTCCGACTCTGAGACGAACTCTTATTCGACAGGTTCGGGCAGCTTTTGGCCATGGGCGGTATGGCGGCCTTTAGCCAGTCAAGACGAGCGCACAATATGGAAATCCACACCCGAGACCACTAGTCAACTAATGCCAAGGTATTCCTTGCAACGGATGACGACAGGCTCTCGTATCTCACTTGAGGCTTCAAGCACACTGAAGTGGACGCAAAATGCCTGTCCGTCTTCGTATTTCATGGCCATTGTGAGATTAACCAAGTTGCCAAGACCAGACAAGATCCAAAGACCCTGTTCTATCCGTTGAATATTATTGGTATTATAGCTTGAACCTACGGGTTCGCCTGGCTGATCGTGAGTCAGTTCGAGCCCAAGGTCCCTGGGTTGACTTTCCTCGGCCTCTCGACCAATCGACTATGCAGCCGTCACGCAACATCTCTTATAATTGCTCGATCGCCTACATTCTCTTCTACAATCACTACCTCATATTCACTGCGACCATGCCTTGACTGAGTCTTTCGAATACTGTTATACCCAACGAGATCAGGCTGAACGTGCGCGAGCAATCTACTTCCAATGGGGATATACGTTGGACCTTGGGATTGAGTTAATAGATTTCTCTGCAACCATCTCTTTCTCTCTTTTCTCGCTTCGTCCCTTATTCGGGAACTCAACCAGGGTGACCTTGGGGAGCCTTGAGCCTGCTATCTGAGCGAACCTTGTCTTTCGCCAAAATCTCAAGAGACGCTGAGCTGGTAGATGACACCACTCTTCCACCTTGATGGAAAAAAGTCCAAAATGTCACCAGGCTCCGCTGCGACAGCTGCTGTCGCTTTGTCAATCCAACTTTTCTTTTGTAGGTTTGAACAAGAGGATATCCTCCTAAGTACCTTGCCATGTGTGGTGCGTTGTTTTTAGGTGATGGATAGAAATTATTAAGGCTTACCTGCTTTTCGATTTAAGAAATAATAGCATTAGAAGTCGCTTGACTTGCCGATAGCCATCGACGATATATAAGATCTGGCTGAGACATGGCAAATGTGGCGAATCTTGTGAATAGAGTCAATGCGCGAAAGGTAGGAGCATGGGAGTATGCTATCAGTAGCGCTAATAACGGAATGAGAGCCAATATATCAACGGAAAGAAACAGCATCTCAAGTTCGTCACGCCACGATAGTGCCAAGTTAGAGACTGGGACAAAGATCTAACCTCCTCTTCTACATAGAAGATAAAATCCCAGGCTGGCTTTTCTCAGCAACGCTGACAACCTAATCCAATATATACTAATCACTGCGGGCATCGTCGTCGTGAGTCTCTTTCTAGTAGTGCTGAAAGGACCATCTGTCAAATATTTATGCTAAACATTCCCTACTTCTGACCTGGCCTCGATGTTATTTGCCCGCTACTCCAACAAGGTGTTCCGTTGGATGAATCCGAGTGTGAACATCTAAAATCCAAGCACTGGCTAATATGATGATCTCTCTTGGACTCTTTGTGTAAATTTGAGAGACCAAACTACAATCCAGCAGATAATCCTACATAACTACCGAACACTCTGAGCGTAGGTCATACGTAAGTTGCTTCTATCGTACAAGATTTTATGATAACTTCATGGTAAATACTCATATTAAGACCTCCGCGTGCGGGGATCCTATTCATCTGATGTTACCACAGAGAATATGCAGCTCGACACGCACGGCAAGCCGTACACTTCTTTATTCCAACGCTTCCCGGAAAGTCTAATCACCTAGCCATACACCGTTGCATATATAGAGTGCTAATCAAGCCATTAAAGACGTCCAAAAAGGGATCTGGGTGTGAGAATGGCTGTGGTATCAATCGTATCGCATACTTTTGTACAATATCAATGCCAATAATTACCAAGCTGTGCTTCGATACTATCGCAGTATTCCTCACACCATATTCTCCCTGCCATGTCTTGCAATGTCATACCATACTTTTTTTCATAATATCCCCAACACCAACGGACAAAGACACATAACACCGTATCTGATAGAACATCCTAATCACCCCCAGCAACGCCATGAGCCTCACTCCTGCCCAGTCTCCTGTCCGTACAAGCCCCTCACCGCGTCAAGGTGAACCTGCCAATCCCCAGTCTCAACCATGGAGTCATTGTGCTTGTCCGCCGCCTCTTCATGCTCAGTCTTTCGCTGCTCGTACTCAGCGTTGGCTCTCGCCAGCTCCGCTTGAAGCTGTCGCACTCTGTCCGCTGCCTCATGGCTACGGGAGGCCGACTTTTCCTTCGCCGCAAAGGTCACCTTACCCTGGTACACGCGTTCAATGTTGTCAGCCCGCTCCTGGGCAGACTGGACCTCCTGCTCGTGCTTCTGTCGCTGGCGCTGAATACCCTCAATCAGTCCGTCAAGGAATGTGTCTTGATCTTTCTTGCGTCTATTGGCATCATCCAGTTCGATTCTTGCTTTGGTACGGCACTGGTCAACTTCCTCCACGGACATGTTTACAAGCTCCCTGTTGGCTTTGTGAACCTGAACCGCTGTCAGGACCTGTTTGTCTGCGGCGTCTAGATATCCAGAGTCGGCATGATCAAGGAAGTGAACGTAAGACGTCTGTTCGGTCTCAGGCGCGAACGGGATCACTGAAGAACAAGACTCATTGCGGAGGGTGCGCTCGAAACAGGCCAGAGCATGGAGGCCAGAGCCCCAATTCTCGCCGTGGAGAGGGGCAGGTCTGTCAATGATGAGTCAGTTGGTGCATAAGATCAGACGGACAGACATACCTCAGTGGTCAGTACAAGCTTGCCCGCTTGGGACGAAGAGAGCATCCACCCTTCGAAGTGGCTTTGAATCAACTTGTAGCGTTCATCCAAGGGCTGACAATCGTGAAGGCGTAGGTCTACATCTTGTCCTTTCTGGTCAAGAACACCAAAGGTCCAGTGCTCAAATGGATGAGCGATGAACATGGCCATGGCGACAGGCTGATGCTGCTGGAAGGCGGCGAGCTGCGGTGGTGGAGGGGTAGCATCACGCTCAAGGCAAAGAGGATCAATCCACTGGATAGACGCCGGCATGTTCTGGCCCTGGGACTGCACGCTGAGGAGGCGTCCGAGTATACCCATGACGTCGCTACGCATCATAGTTTTGGTGGATAAGGCCTTGGCGATATAGTCGGCAACGTGGAAGGCGAGAGTACGCTGCTCCTTGGAAGCATGGGAGGATGCGAGCGACGAGACGAAAGAGCGGCGCTTGTTGGTCGATGCAGTGGACAGGTCGATGTCCATATGAGTGTTGGAAGTCGCTTCAGGCATCGTCAAGTGGGTATTGGGAGAGGCAGGCCCAGATACGGGTGAAGAGTGAGTCACAAACTCGGTGTCGATGATCCAGTCTTCGTTTCCCTGGTCAATGGATGGACCGAAAGACCGCTCGGGTGACGGTGTCGATTGAAGTTGGCGGTTGGACTGGCGTAGAGATTTCAGTACACTCTTGGCTAGTGGAATGGTCAAGTGCGGTTTCAGAGGTCTCGATCTTGGCTTAGATTGCTTCGCCCGGTCCGCATGGTCACGAGACACAGCTTTGTAAAGAGCACCTTGTTCGCCCCAGAGTGAGTGAAGCTCGACGTTGTGTTGTTGCGCCCACTTGGTGGTCTCCTTGAGCGTCGCAACGACACGAGCAGCCGGTTCGGCCAGGCCAAATAAGCAGAGTCCGGCGCGAAGATCAGCGGGCAACCAGTCTTGACCACCCCAAGCGTTATTGAGCCAGGCGGTATCCTCTTGCCGCTTCAGATGGAATACTTCACGTCTGATGCTGTTCTGAATCTCGGCGGGCGTGGGCGGAGGGGGACTCGGGGTAGCAGGAGCTGGTCGAGGACGGATCGGGATACCGATAACGGAGCCAAGGCCAATCTGTTAATGCGCGCCAGTTGCGGGGGACTAAGTCGAAGCGGGTTCAAAGGAAGCTCTAACGATGGATTCGGGATCGGTGGCGTTGATGAACTGCGCAGCGCAAAGATGGTTAGCGATGAGAGGGAGATGATACGGGCGACGCGCGAGTAACGCGGCAATACTCACAACACGGGCCTCACACGATGAGGCGTGCGATGCGCCTCGAGGGATAGGTGCTTGTGTCGTGGTTTGCTCCGTGTTGGCGTTAAGCTCTTGACCAGGCAGAGGATGAGAGTGAAGCTGAGGGTGACGATGCGGGTGCGGGTGCGGAAGAGATGAGCGAGTCATGAGCTGCGGTTTGTGCGAAAGCGAAAGAGAAAGAGAAAGAGAGAAAAGCACCCAAATCAAAGAAACCAATGTGCGCCTTGACTTGCCCCCAGGGCTATCGTTGGTATCGACTGGTCATGTTTGCTCGGGCTATATAGGCCAAGGCAAACAAAGGAAGCAAACCGAAAGCGGGGGCCTGAGGCACGTCGCAAGTACCAGGCATCCTCAACTCCCTAGATCTGGCAACATTGGATTAAGTGAAAACAGAGATTTTAGCCAACATAGAATACGAAGAGACCATTCTCTATAGTACAGCGATCCGAGACCCTTGATGAAGCTCCATGAATGTGACGTCGCGTGGAGTATCACATCCAAACACTGAGGTACGGTACGGGGACTAGCAGGGCATTTTAAGAATACTAGGGCAATATAAGGGACAAAGTCTTGTCGTAGTAGCAGCGAGAGAGAACAATGATACAGCTCACCAGTTTCAACACATGAGTGTTTCTTCCAGACTTTGTTTCGTTTTTGGTCGATTTCTAGGATAGCCTTTCTCCATTCTTCCTCTCAGACATTCATCTTGGACCCATCTTTCGTCAGCCCACTGGCCCGACGTGACCCGAGCTTATAATCAACGCGAATATCTTGAGTAGGGCATCCTGTTTCTATAGCTCGTTTTACAGCAGTCTATTCCGACGAATCATCCGGCAAGGAAACTCTCGACGAAACACAAGACCAGGATAATGGCGGTAAGTTGACTGAGTCTCTCGTCACTACCAGTCGAACACATACTCTCAGGTCTTGTCTACACCGAGCTAAAATCCATACTTCGAGCCGAGTCAAATATCCTAGGAACTAACATCGCGGGCCATGACGACCAACCCCGAGATCAAGAATGGGAGGACCTTGTTACTAAGCATCACCAAGCAGTCCAGCCCGTCCGCGAAATCAGTCACAAGTTGAGAACTCTATAGAGACCCACCAGCCACGGGTCAAGTATCGGGGAGATCCTCTGCAAACGCAGCACAAGGAGACAGCAAGCTTGCAGCTCCAGTCTCATCAAGCGAGCGGGTAATGTTAGTGAGACGCAAGAAAGTAGCCCGAGTAGTTATTATTCTTCGTAATGCTACTATATGTGAAGATAAGTTAAACGTTCCCTGGACCTCGAAGTCTTAACACCCATAGCTTGAGATGACCGGTACCGATATCGCTAAAGTCCCGAGGCAGGTTCTAGTAGTAGAGCGTCCTAAAATAGCCCGTCTCTAATAAAACAGTCTCCGTCACATTCAAGCGCGGTCGATAATGATGTGGGCGATAAGTATCTCGAGCCCGGCGTGAGTTGCAAATACTTCCATGAAGCCTTGGAGTCGGCAGATCTTTACCAAAAGGTTCAAGCAAGTCCTCGTCATCATAGTCCAGCAAATGTACTCTTTAGTTCTATTATTGACAAAGACCAACCAGATATGCTTGAGTGCAAGATCACTCGGCTACTGTAAAACCATGCGCAATGGCAAAGTTCGGTTTGAATGTGGTAGTAGAAGCTGATGTTGTGATAGTGATGGCCCGAGATAAGGGCAATAACAACGCTGTACTAAGCCACGAGCGAGCGACTCGAGTCAGAATCTAGCTGTGATTGGTTCATCGAAAAAGGCCACTCCCCCACGCGTCTCCGGTCGTGGGTCTAGGGTAGCAGGTGAATGGATTCAGTTGACCAGCCGGTATTTATCCACAAAACGTCGTGAAGATAAAAAGAGATATTTGTCTTGACGAGCATGTTGAGTCCTGAGACAGCCACTCTGAATTATCCCAGTCCAGCCTTGAAGGAAGCTCGGTACTATTAACTCTATGACGGGTTCTGATTCCCACACGCGGTAAAAAATATTTTTAAAAATAAACGGAGACGTCAAAAACGTCCAACAGTCGCCGTGTAGGTAACTTCAACCCTCTTCTACTTCAAACAGGATAAATATTTCTGGCACATATCTTGGTTCCCGTTTTATTCTGTATAAAAGCAGTTCCCCCTTGATCCACTCCTAGGTCTACTATGCATTAACAATCATTCGCGAATGCTATCCCCCTTCCACCCAGCTTCAACGTGAGCACAGACAAGTTTTACCAACTGCCTTTTGCCCGCGTTGCCACAGTGGTTCGGGCACAGTGGATGAAGGAGTCTATTGAGACTGCAGCGTTGCGCTCAATTCAAGTTCAAGCCAACTTCTAAGCCCCTTGAATTGAAGGGGGTCAGAATTGAATTGAAAGGCGAAATCAGGGCTTGAATTGATGTCAAAAGGCTGCATAAGGAAGGGGGCGATAAGAATCACGTGATAGGTCATGTGACGTTTCTCTCCATCAAGTCACGTGTCGTCACCCGCCTCTCTTGCCTCTCATCGCGATACCATGTAGGAAAGCCACCTCAGCTAGGAAAAGTCAATCAATTCAATTCAATTCAATATTTAATCCAGAGATATGACTTGAATCGATCAATTCATCCAAAGGGCAGCTTGAATTGGATTGATTGAACTTGAATTGGTAGGATTTGAATTGAGCGCAACGCTGATTGAGAGTTAGATTCGCACAGCTCTCATCACGAATGATGTTGGTTCCCTGCTCGCTTCTGAATCATGGTATCTTTACTCTCACTAACGACAAGATATTCTGCGCTTCTTTCAGACAATCCATCCTTTCGATTACATATACGCGGCGTTTTTCTCTCGCAGGTGTTTGACTGTACTAGCGATGTTGTTATCGCCAGGAAACTCCTTGGGCTTGGGCAGATCGACATTTACAGTCGGGGTCGTGTCTGATTCAGGTTCGAGGTCTGCCTCATCTTCAGACCCCTCCTCGAGGGTGCTGAGGGTGCTAGGCGGTGCAGGCTCAAATAACATGGAGCCTTGAATGGAAGGCTTTTCCAGGATCTCATTTGCGTTGGTGGAAAAGCTTCTGATGGTCTGTGCCAAGGAGTTTTTCGTCGTCGTCCATTTGGCCTCCCAGTCAGCCTCGTCTTCGCTGCGTTTGACCGTATGGTCTGGCTCAAGTCGACGGGCGAGATCCAGAACTTCATCAGTAATGAGGTCTGCGTACTGGAGCGGGGAGCTCTGGTGAGCTTGATGGAGACGTTGAAGCTGGCGTGCACGGCAGCGCGTGTTCGCCGTTGAGTCCCAGACCATGATTGTGCCGTTTAGGTGTTTGATTGAGTGAGTTTGACTGGAAAATATGGGTGCAGATGATGGTGGAGAGACGGAGATGCACAAGGACTTTATGCTTCCATTTGTGGTTGCTGAAGCCTACACTAGACAGATTCCTTGGCCAATCATAAGACAGCCATGGTCTGCTGTTGACAGGCTTTGTCCAGAAGCTTTGCTTGTAATGTTGGTCCAACCAAGATTGGGTAGTGATATCTGTCACCAGCATTCTCTGCCACAAACTGTTTGCCGGATGACCAAACAATAAGGTCAGTGGAGACAAACAAGTAAATGAGAATCTCATCCATGTATTTTATACGACATTAGTGGAAAATAAATAGTCCAGGAAAGACAAAGATGTGACAACAGTCCATCGGCCAGCTGCTCTTTGAATCAAAACTGCAGTTTCGTGGTTGGCGAACCTTGGACATGCTTTGATGACATTGGCGGAATTCTCCAACCAGCTGAATTTGAGAATGGAGCCTAGAGCTCCTGCCCGGATAGCCCTGAGACGTGACACGGATGTATGACTGTCTCAACATACTGTAGCCAGCCGACTGCATCCTGAACCAGCTAGCCCACGTTTTCCTTTGTTCTCGTGTCTCAACTCAACTGCAGAGAGTCATCACATTAAAGACCTCCAGGATGATGATTTGTGTAAAGAGAACGTGTTCAGAAGGGCGAACGTAACGATATAGGTTCGGTCGTATAATAAATGACGGTACCGGATGGTAAATGGGTGGCGTCTTGGATGCTGATAAGTGCTGTTTGGTGTATGGGATAGGGGTCACTTTAAAGATGAGTGACGATCTCAACGGTAAAGGAGCGTATGTAATCATCGCACGTGCACGCGGCAAATCTTGATGGAAAATGTCTTGAGCCTAGTATTGGCATTTGTTATGTGTAGTAGAGTGTGGGAGACTCGTTCTGGTAAAAACACTCGATTATGATGGACCTCTAAACTCGTGGTAGTAATGGCGAGCGATAACGATGATGAAAACATCCAGCAGATGATGAGATTATAGACCCGTTCTCGATAATAAACTTGCATGAGTTGATATAGCCCCAAGAGATAGTCTATCTCTTTAATCCTTCCCATTATCTTACCAGAGATTGTCACATATCTTGCCTAGGTTTGTCTTTCTCTTAGGCCCGCCCAATATCTGATCATACACCTTCCTATCCTCCTTATCTAACAAGACCGCGCCAACCTTATTCTAAACCACAATCTTGGCTTTCGCAGCAGCCCTTGCGTTTCCTTGCGCACTCTTAAGCGTGACGTAGTGTATCCGCGTCTTGGCCTGTAGACCCGCGATGATCTTTCCACGATAAGCGTCTGGGTCCACGTTGATGAGGCGGTAGAGGTCTGGTGGGTTGTCGTGGTAGGATCTGTCGAGGAGGAAGAGAGATTTATAGGCGTGGCAGATTCTCGCGGTGGAAGTGTCTGTGTGGTGTTAGAGATGGATAAGATTGATAGACGAGGGACGGACCGGATGGTGAGGGGACGAGGTGCGCTGGGAGGGGGGCCTCTATGGCGAAGTAGGAATAGCCTGCTGTGATGACACCAACACCAGCGACGAAGAGTCCAAGAAACCGGAGAGTCGACATGGTTCTGGTGAGAATTGAGGATGTTGTTGTCGTAAAATACAAGATGTAAGAAGAGCGCGATGGTGATACAGAGACGTTGATGTTGCAAGAAGGACAGGACAGAAGGATATTGGAGGTTATATAAACCAGGCAGTCCATGCTGCCAAGTTCAACTACAACACACTGATGGGAAAAGCGAGAAGCCAAAACATTGCGTCCAGTCTTGATGTCACAAATAAGCAAAGCTATCACTTTTGATAAACTGATACCTCAGTTTGCTCGCCAGCCAGGTACCCCTGCATTTGTGTCACCCACCATCCGCCATTCATTACTCCTACCAGGTTGTGATATTTCGCGCGACCAACACTCTCGGATTACGTCAAGACCAAGAGTATTGCATGTCATCTCCATTGGTACCCTGAAACGCCATTCAAAGTCCTGACTGTTACCGTTCTTTGTTGTGTTGAGGGACGTGACTAGGTCAAACCCTGTCAGCAGAGCGTTAAGTCTTGAGGCGTCCACGTTCGTTGCTAGCAACAGTAAAGGAGGCAAGCCTCTTTGCTTTGTCGCTTTTGTTGCCCATGCGTCATGTGAGGTTGTTTAGGGGGCCCCCCCTTTTCGTCTTTGATGGTTAGACAAATGGAAACGGTCACCATCTGCTCTATTGCGTGGGATCAGAAATCTTACTTGCCACTGCCGACGTTTAATAAATCTTGATGGATATCACCCTCGGTACACATCGCGCTGTCATCACCACTTCCTTCAACGTTCGCACACCTGACCGTACCATTCTTCAATATCCCACAAACGTTTTACTTTCTCCGTTTAAGCATTCTTCACTACAAACATCACCATGACGTACTCATCAGGCCAGCAGAGCCGCCGACAAGAGGATTCTCTTGACACAAACAGATCACAAGTCAGTCGTGAATCACGTAACCAAAGCGCTGGCCGCCCAGGGAGGCACGATGAAAACACAATCTCAACACGCGCTTCATCGGTAGCTGGCTCTACCAGATCAACTTCCTCCCGTGTCTCCAACGAAACCGACAGCACTGGATCTTGGGCAACTGCCGCCTCGCACGAGTCCCAGTAGGATCTATTGCGAGATATCTTGGGTTCTACTTCCGGCAATGAGTCAGAAACATATCAGCCTCCCAACGGGGGTCTTGTGTCAAAATCATCTCGTTTCCCCAAGAAAAGAGATGATGGTGGATCGAGGTCAACCATCACGACTGGATCCTCTGTTTCTGGATCATCTGCCACAAGACTTTCACGCTTCACCAAGAAGCGAGATGACATTGAGTCCAATGCGTCAACGGACTCGCAAGACTCTCAATCTCGGCTCTCGACAGGCTCGGGGCCTTTGGATTTGGATGGTGAAGATACTCCGAGGGCTGTCAGGTCTTTTAGAGATGACAATTACAAGACGTGTCGCTCGATAATCCCCCAAAAAGGTGTCGATGATCCAGCTTCTTCTGCTTTGGCGAAGCCGATGCACTGTGCCCAAGACTCTGATGCCAAGCCTCGGGCCCAAAACTCCCACAAGGCTACGAATCGACCTTCGTATGGACCGACCAAGTCTGGTTCCCGCGCTAGAGGACACGATGCCCATCATGTCTTTCGAAAAACCCTGGCTGATGAACTTGCGATCGGAAACACTACTGGCTCACAAGAGCATGTCACGCAGCGTACTGAGGCATCCGAGATCCCCTCTGTCACAAGGTGCGAGGAGATCAAAGCAGTCGAACCTGTCCGGCATGAGGCTGACATCATGGTCGATATTCCTCTTGCACCCGCTACCCATGATACGCCCGAGTCACCAAACCCAATCGACACTAGACTTACACTCACCAAGGACATCTTCAGAGGGTTTTCCGAGGCAGTCGCGTTCGCTTGGTCGTCTCTTGTCGCCACGTGGACCGCAATTCGCGCCGTCATTCCCAACTGGCTTCTAGCAAAGGTCGTGGGCTACTTTATCACACTCGGTATTCTTGGTCTGGCCATATCGTACGCAACATCCACCATTCGGACACCCATCTGTGAAACCTTGGCGTTGGTCACCTGGATTCCATCGTTGTCTCTTCCTGGCTTCTGTAAACCAGCCATGGCACCTATCCTCGGTCGTAGACCTCTGAAACACTTGCAAGTCACGTCTTTGGACAACGTCAAGTCTACTATTCCCGCCACTCACGATTGGTTGAGCGACAACCTCCAAGAAATGCAGTCCGATATCAAGGCACACCATCAAGTAAACATGGCGATGGCGGAGATTAAGATCGATATGGAGTCTTGGAAGGCGAGATACACTGAAGGGATAGAGGACTCTCGAAAGATTGAACACGAATTTATGCACCTTCAGCGTGCTCTCTCCAGCACTCTCGACCGGTACATTCGACTCTATCCCACCTACATTCCCGTCGAGACATGGTGGTCCAACACACTCGGGTTCGCCAACTCGGGCTCCGTTCAAGATGCTAAGCGTACCACCAAAGAACTTGTCAACATCTTTACCAACATGCGAGACCAGATGGCTACCATGCGCGCCAAGATTGAGTCTGTGAAAGACAGCGACGATGGTATTGAACTAAAGCTCAAGGATGTTGACCGTAACCTCCTGTGCCATCAGATCGGTAATTCCATCCGCGACCAAGGAGAGGATGACGAGACGCTGGACCTTTATGCGGGTTGTGTAGTCTGGGATCAGGGCACAGATGCTATCGTCGAGATGCTGACGGGGCGGAAGGGCATGTTGATCAATGATATTACGTGGGTCACAGCTCGGATTGAGGATTTGAGCGAACGGATGGAGGATATTGCTCTTGGGAAGGGGACTATGAGCGCGGAGCCTTGGAATGCGAAATTGGAGGAGATGGTGGTCAAGAATTGGGATCTGGCGCAGGAGGGAAGGAAGAGGTTGAGGGAGTACTTTACGCAGTTTCATTGGTGATGGAGTGGTGTTCTTGGAGTATGTATTTGATTAGATACTTGTGTTTTATTCTTCTGTTAGTGTTTTGTTGCTAGTCTGTTGTCAGGATGGTCGTTGGTCCAGGCTGCGCGTCATTGATATCATACATATACGAGTGTCCTCTCGCGTAGTTGGCTAGTTCTATGCCTCATCTCCGTCGTCAGTCACCGAAGGATCTCTCACCCGGGGGTCAGAGGCTCGATGGATTTCACTAAGCGACATGATCAGAAAATGTTATTCCGCCAAACATTTCTACTACTGACAGATCCTTCATCACATATAGAACCTCCTACAGAAGATATTTCCAACGTATAAGGTCTTTTACCTAGTCCGCGGATCAAGTGTTTGTGCAAAAAGTGAGGAACAAAGCGAGGACGTGGTGGTATTGAGACGGAATTGAGACTACTCGTTCACCAACATAACTACCACAAATCAGTCAACTTATCAAAAGACAGTCAGCCTCTCTCGAGCCTGAATCACTAATAAATTCACAAGCAACTTCACGCACACTGTTGGTGAGAGATGCAATGAGTCAATAGAGGCTTTGACGACGGCAACGACAGGTTCACCGCCGAAATCATGCAAGTTACTAGTCACATTCTGCACTTTGCGACTGACCGTTCTTGTCGGTCGGCCATATCCGTTTGGCGTTCCGTTCTGTGTCCATCGGTTACGTGCTGCAAATCGCGCACTCCGGGACAAAGAACATGCCCCAGGCAAAGGATACAGGCGAAACGACCCTCAATCACTGGAAACAGGGCCCGTTCTTGGTTGAAATCGTATATCGAGAGCACTATGGCTGCTCTCTCAAGATTCGCTGCTTTATATTCTCCTCTAATGCCCGCACACCTGCACGCCCTTCACCCATCACCCTCCACCAGCATCTCCTCCACTCACCCTTACCTTTTTTACCTCTCTACCCACAAGTTTACTGTTTCCTCCACGTCCTCTCTCGCAGACCAAGTTGTGACCATGTGTAAACAAAACAACGTCGACGAAATCTGTCAAGTCCATATCACGGACTACATCACCAAGCAAAAGAACGGAGTTAAGCCCGGCGTCTACTCCTGCCATGGCATACGTGGCACTATTCTTCTTTCCCTCCTCAACGAGATTGATCTCTTGACCACAGATAAGAAGGCGATACAGTGTCCTCTGGCTCAACGTCTTATTAGCGAGCCGGCCAAGTTCTGGCCTCTAGTCACCAGATGCAACCTCAACTTCGGTGGAAAGGATACGCGAGGCTGCTATACTAAGATCATTATGAGTGCCTTTCGGGACTTGGTCAAGTATATCCAGCGCAAGGCTATCAAGCATGGTGCGATTATCTCTCTTCCGACAGGGTGGGCGCCCAATAAGTGTTTCAAAGACGAGAAAGAGGCGGGCGACTGGCTACTCAAGAAGATGGACGAAGATGCTTCTACCAAGATCCCCAAGGCTGCACCTGCTACTCGGCGTACGCGCACCACGAAGACATCGCGATCACGCATCACCAAAATCTGTCGATCGAGGGTCGGAAATAACGCAAAGGCAAATATCTGTCGGATGGACGACAAACATCTCCTGCAAGCTTTTGATAGACTCAACCTGGCGAAAGCGCTCAAGGGCGAGCATGTACTTGTGCGAAATTCTGGCCAACTGAGTATGGCAGAGAGGATCAAGGATGTCGACACAGCATAATCATCGCGACTCGATTGCTTGCTCTACGGACAGCAAGGTGGTTTCCAGTGTGTTCGATCGTCTACATGAGAAGCTGTTACCGGATACTATCAGACTGCTTCACAATATTGTACTACACAAGGGAAAACAAACAGGGGGGATCAAGCTAGTCCAAGTCGAAGCAGCAGAGCTATGAAGAGTGTATATTAGTTCAGTTATCATAGCAATTGAGGTCATGTATATATATCGCGCTTGGTCAAGAGCCGTTTTGACTTACACTCAGGTTGTGTGCTTCGCTATTTGTGAGTTTCCCAAGTTTAGATGTGTCAGGTGGATGAAGGTGCAATTTGGGTCGGTGGATCACGAACATGATTTAATTCTTTAATATCGGTCTCCATGGTTTTGGTGATCTAGGACGGTCTTTGGCTTAGGAGAAAGAAAATCACGGATAAGAGATAGGATATGACCACGGTGATGAAGCTTTGACTTATTATAGTTTGTGAATCTTTAAAATACTTGGAGTAAGGTAGTCTTTGATATCGTCTGGCACAGGGATGTGTGTTTTTATTTGAGTAAAACCTGAGCTTCCCTTTACCTTGTCAAGACTCTCTTTTCTGCGAGTATCGGCATACTCGACTAGGTTCACTCGGTTGCTTAGTTTGCCCAGCGTGAAATCTCTAATAGTCAGTTCTTGCATCAACAATTTTTACAAACACACCATCACACACACACTCGAGCTCAACCATGGCGACTGAGGACATCAAAAGCTACTCGTCAATTCAGAGAGGACTAGCAAAAAGCAGCTGAGCTATGTTTCTGCATTGGGTGACGTACTCTTGGACATCGTGGATTGGAGGGACGCGGAACTCGAGTCCTTGCTGCATAACCATCGTTAAGGATAACCCCATTCGGGTACGACTCCTCGTTTCTTATTAGAATCTATAATCCACTTCGTGCAGCCATAGCGTCAGGCAAGTAACTCTGGAAAATGCTAAAAGGAAAAGCAGCAACGCTCTTCGGTTATTCATGGGCATGGACTACAGGTTTGACACCAAGAACTTGAATTACTTTCCGCAGAGACTAATGCCATCCCCAAGATTAAGTCAATGTGCCTCAGGAGAGTAGGTCGAGTGCCCTTTTGATGCTATGTACTTTCACTGGCCCTATATGTCATGACTGGTCGACTCACGCACCATGTATTTCGACCATAGCATAACCTTACTTGGCAGGCTTTACACCGAGATGATAGACTAGGCAGAGTTTTGTAATTATATATAAAACCATCCGGTATCACGTTCGAGACATATGTATCCAGTCAGACGTGATTTGATTGACTTCTTGCCCTTCGCCAGTCAAGGACGCATCGGCACCAATGATAGGTTAAAAGGCCTGGTTAGAGTGGCTATTCAGAAGCAGATGCTCCGCATACAATTCGACACCGGGGCTGGCCTAGAATGTCCCTATAACAAGTCTGTTCAGCTATCACTTCAGCTTCCCTTTTTTGACTATATATCTTGTACCTCCATCTGGAGCAGCAACCTTCGCGTTGCTATACCCACTTTCTCTCCCTCATACGGGATAGATACCGTCACCATACCAGAACTCACTGTTACTGACGCCCTTGAAAAGAAATAGGGTATGACTCGTAGCGTACGTGCTCTTTATCGTTTTTCTTCATGGGCATGAGGAGGTTGTTGGTGGTACTGGCTGGAGATAGAAAATACCTATACGCTCGCCTCTCTTCTTATATGTATGCTCTTTCGCGGAATTCCAGGCTTTTAGTCTGGTTGTGGAGCGCAAGTAAAATGCAACTATGCTGAGGGTGATTATAAACTTCGTTGAGTCTGGGACCCCTGACGGATAGTCATTGGTGGCTTGATCTTGAGAAGTGTGAGTTAGCATGGAAGTATTAGTAGCATAACAATTCTGAGACATTCCGGCGCATTCGGTGAATAATATCGCCCTCGATGGGCCCAGATGTAACCATCAATTGTTGGCATATGCACTCGCAAGTCTGCCTGTAGCCGCACATATTATCAATAAACTCAGGCCGGTCGATGTATGAAATTCACTACAAATGGATCAACAACGAGCTATAAGAGATTGTGCCGATAAATGTCGAGATCGAGTAGACAAGGCTGTTCGTTGCCTAGACTGAATAAACCGGCCACGGCCAGTCGATTGTAACGCCTGTGGCTAGCTGTGGCGAGGGGCTCCAGGGTAGCCCGCCGTTTTTATTAAAGTTTACTAAGTAAATAGGCACGTGATTATTAACCTAATTAATAAGCAC